>JAOXOE010000506.1:2737118-2751931 GCA_028565055.1 Phoeniculus purpureus
ACCCATTGCCCCTTGTCCTATCACTAGATGACATTGAGAAGAGCCTGGCTCCATCCTCCTGACACCCACCTTTCACACATTTGTAGACATTGATGAAGTCACACCTCAGTCTCCTCTTCTCCAAGCTAAGAGACCCAGGTGACCCTCAGCCTTTCCTCGTAAGGGAGGTGATCCACTTCCTTCAACATCCTTGTTGCTCTACAAGACTTCAGCAAGACCTGAATAAACTACTGGCCCACAAAAAGATGATTGGGGGGGTTGTTAACGTTTTAATTCCTCCTCTGCACACGGGCTTCCAGCCAGAGTTGGAAAAGTCCCAGCAAGACCATCTTCCACCCTCCCATCCTGCAGCAGGATCAGCTACATATAAAACAGTGGAAATGTTTGTACAATGAGGTCTATCTCCAGTGAGACAAACCCTTACCACCTTCCCAGGCACCCGTCACTATTGCAGGCACCTACCATCATCTCAGAACCTTTCCAAAAGATCTGGGTGGTGAAAATGGACCTGCCTGCTAGCTAAATTATGACCCATGACCATCTGTCTGTTTTGTGAGTTGTCTGTAAGGAAATGTCTGGTTTTCTGTCTCACACACTGTTGAAGGACACAAGGTTTCTTAGCATAACATATACAACCTATTATGAATGTCATCAATGTCAGAGGAACACAGAGATGCTGGGCAACGTCAGGAAGGAGCAAGATCAACACTAATATGCTGTTTCTTCTTCCTTGCAGGGATTTTTTGTTGCCATCATATACTGTTTTTGCAATGGAGAGGTAAGTCACCACCGTCTTCGTTATTCCCTTCCTCTCCTAATGTAGTTCCACATGCAGATGTTTATTGCTGTGTAATTTAGGATCTGTGTCAAGAAGAGGAGATTGATAGAGTAGCTGCCTAACCAGCAAGTTTTTTTATTGTCCAAGATTTTTTTTACCCTTGTTATCTATTTACACAGTGATAAGCTTTAAAGTCTTTGTTTTAGAATCATAGGGCTGGAAGGAACCTCCAAAGGTCACCTAGTCCAGCCTCCCTGCAACAAGCAGGGGTATCACTCGCTAGACCAGACTGCCCAGAGCCCAGTCAAGCCTGACCTTGAATGTCTCTGAGGATAGGGCCTCAATCACCTCTCTAAGCCACCTGTTCCAATGATCCACCACTCTCAGATTAAAGAACTTCTTCCTGATGTCTAACATTCATTCCTTCTATAGCTGTAAGAAACTAAATGCACACCAGGGAAGAACAGAGCTACTCTCATGGCCAGCATAAGGCTGGTTTGACCCATGTTTACACATTTTGAGGGGAAATGCAACAACAAACCTGCTGCTTGTGTTCTACAGCATAAAAACCCCAAGATTAAGTTCAGATCATCCTAACTTTAGCCACCTAGAAGTGGGTTAAACAGTCTGAAACAGTCAGGTAACTCCTTTCTAGAGGAAATTTCTAGTGACTCTGAAAGCGATTCATTCACTTGACTCTAGCGGTACATTGAGAGGACTCACCATCCCTTAATCCTGGAAGAGTTAACTCACATTTTTAATTTGATGTTTTCAGCCATTGAAGCTTCTATGTGTCAAATACTTAATTTGGACAGGGAGATTTAATGTGAGTTTGCTGTTCCTTCCAATTTCGCTCCACAGACAGTTTCTCAACCATTCTGTCTGTGGATAATACTTTATTCTGATACTCTGCCCCTCTCTCCTCCAATTCATGTTGTTGTTTTCCCCCTCATCTCTCAGGTCCAAGCGGAAATAAAGAAGTCATGGAGCAGGTGGACATTAGCACTTGACTTTAAAAGGAAAGCACGAAGTGGGAGCACAACCTACAGTTATGGACCAATGGTCTCCCACACCAGCATCACAAATGTAGCCACAAGAGGAGCACTTGCCCTCCATCTCAATACAAGACTTATACCAGGGACCCTCAATGGACACCGGAATTTGCCAGGTTATGTAAAAAATGGCTCCATTTCTGAGAACTCCATGCCTTCTTCTGGACCAGAGCAGTACAACAAAGATGAGGAATACCTGAATGGCTCTGGGCTTTATGATGGAGACAGACCCACAGTACTTGTTGAAGAAGAAAAAGAGACAGTGATGTAAAGAGACGAGAGCAAAAATGAAAAAAGAGGATGAAAAAGGTTCCTGGAGAGCATTTAGTGGGTAAAAGAGTATCAGGCCACGCACCAGATGCCAAGGGTTTCCATAGAGATTCTCTGTTCAGTGGAACGAGAGATTAAGTTATATGGGAAAACAGAAAGTGGCCAGCTGTCGATCGCACGCATATACTCAGTGATCTAAGTCTCTCTGGTGTTAACAGAGGCAGGGCTATCCAGATCCTTGGGCCTTGCTACCTGCCAAACAACAGAGATACTGAGAGTTGGCGAGGGAGGGTTGCAAAGCAGCACATGGTCCTTGGACTTCTTGGAGAGTGTGGGCAGCCAAGGAGGACAGGAGTCTCACCCAGTAAAGCAAGTCTTGTGGAGAGTGTACAGTACCATCTTATTGCGAAGGTACAAGCCACCCTAGACAACAGCATCTTCAGTTTGGTTTGCCTTTTCCCTTTAAGGTCTGCCTGGTAACACACACAGCACTAATCGAGACCTCTCAGGGGTTGTAGCTACCCAGTCCTGCAAACAAGCTCTCAGCATGGTTAACTGGTTGTGTGTTCCTCACTTGGGCAACCTCACTCCTTTGCAAGATGCTCTTCTAGGGTGAGCAAGGTTAATAGCTTATGGTTGCTGGATGCAGGCAGAAAATTCTAGTCACACACACACACACACAAATATGTAGACCAGGTCAGACTCTTATTTGGTGTAAACAAGCCTAACTTCAACCAAAGTCATTATGTTTGCCTAAAAATGGTGTTGTGGTTGCCTCCAAAAGGAAGAAGACAATGGAATGCCTCCTTCCTATGGGACAGACCAGCAAGATCTTGTCACTGTGCAGTTTCCCTTGCTGGTTTTTCGTGCTGGGTGTACAAAAAGGTGGTTTTCTGATACATGTCGTCTTGTTGGCCAACAGTGCAGTGTGGTGGGGCTGTTTCACACCAGCTGATCACCTAGCAAAAGATCTCTACCACTTTCCAAGCATGATAGAGAACTGCCCAGAAGAGGGAATTTAGGAACAGTGACCAAACTTCTACTGTAGCACGATTCCCCGAAGGAAGGGCTCTGGCTGAGCCAGCCTGGACCCTCTCTTCAGCCCCTGCCATAACATCACTATTCCCTGGCTGCAGTCAAAGAGTCAGCTCCTCATGGGACTTATTTTTCTTATTTCTTTTTCTCCTGCTTGGCACGTTTCTACTAACTGAAGCGTTTTGACCTCACCTCACAGTAACTCAAATGAAATAGGAAAGACGTATTGGGCAAGTTTGCAGAAGGCCTTCAGGATGAAGGTGTCACTCATGGGATAATCTACTCTTTACTCTGATCCTTTAGAAACAGCTGTTGGGTCTTATCAACCAGAACTTCTGAGATGCATCCAGTTAATGCAATCTGCTGGTCTTCTGAGGGTAAATTAAGGACTAACTTCCCCAAAACTCTGAAAGAAGTCAGAAAGAGCATCTGGGATCTTGACTCTGTGTCCCACATCTTGTTTAAACTCATGTTAAGACCTGATCCAAAGCTCAGTCAAGGCAAGGAAAAACCACTCCCTTTGATCTCTCTGAGTTTTGGATTCACACCTGGTAGGGTATGTGGTGGCTGAGAGATAGATCTCCATCAGGCACTGCAGCACCTCTCCATCAGCCTCAGCCATACATGCTGAGGTCTTTACAAGCCAGTGTTTATGTGTGATGTTCTTTTCTTGGTTTGCGTCTTTAAAATGAGTCAAAGCTCATCAGAACTATTAAACCCCAAATGGCAGCTATTGAAATGTAAGAATTCAGAAGAATAACTGGTTTTTGTGTTCTTTCGTTGTTGTGGTTGTTGTTGTTATTCGTATAACAGCAGCTCTGTGGAGAAGTTAAGTAATTTGACAGAGAAGTCAACTCTAGTCAAAGTTTGGCATGGAAGAGCTAAGTAGCTCTGCAGAAATCTGGGTCAGCCTAGAGACACTCACTGCTCACCTTCAGCTCACAGATGCTGGTATGGCTTCTGGAGACAATCAAGGAGGTCAGATTAACAGTCAGAGTGTGTACAGCTGCATTATTAATATCCCCTGCGGTTGAACCGCCGATGAGAGAGAACACTCAATATGCTGGCTCTGGCTTTCCACCCATCCAGAAGTACATTGAGCTTAAATCCTGCCAAGTAGACGCAATGATCCTCCTGATTTTCTCACTCAGAGAAGTTTCCTGGTATCATTTCATTGTTGAAACAGAACACACACAAAAGATGACCAAAAAATCCCCACCGCTGACTCACTATTTAGTTGTGTTTGCTTCCAAGATTTCAAGATTAATAGGTTTGACAACTGCATAGCGAAGTTTGAGGAATTAGCAGAAGCCATAAAATTATTTATAAAGAAATACAACACCCCTCATACAATTCATCCCTCACTGAAATGCATCGGTCACTGGGTTATTTAGAATAGAGCTCTAAAAAGTATTCTTGAAAGTAGATAAAACTCAAATGCACAAGGGATCTATAGGGGAAGAAATATTCTTCAATTCCAAGCCAGATTCCCTTTTTTCTGGGTGTTAGTGTGCGTGAAAAATATTCATGCAAGAACTGGAACAGTGCTGATACTGAAATAGGAGGGGGAAACTTTGTCCTAACCTGTTCCTATCTTTCCTGGACTTATCAAAAACTCTTGTTTGATAAGTTTGATAAGATCATAGGCCATGATTTATTAGCTAGAGGTTCAGGGGTGTCCTTCATGGATTTTAATGAGGAAGGGATCAGACCTGTGATGTCTGAAAACAGCGAAGAAACCACAATCCACATTTGTGATTTCCCCTGGAAGGACAAGCAGAATGGTCCTGCTGGTGCTTAGCTGAAGCCTCTACACTCAGAGCAGGCTGCCCTTTGCTTCCTCCATCACCAGGTGTTGCAGACATTTCTCAAGGATGGTTTACCCCATCCAAAGGTCTGAGTCCACCTAGGGTGATGTTTGCTCTCTGATTTCCTAGTGCAAACATAGCCCTGAAGGACACAGAAACATGGCAAGGTGAAGATGTGTTTGTTTACGGTTCACCTAGTGATCACTGCAAACCTTGTAAGCAGGAGAGTGTCTGTGCCCATCCTGGACCAGGACCAACATGGGACAGTGGAGCAGAGGGACCAGATTGCTTGGGATTTGATGTGCAGCAAACACAAGTTCACTTCAAGGAAGAGGCAAAGCTCCAAAGGAGCTGGTAGCCTGTAATTTTCTAGGTTTTTTTCTTCCACCATGTCAACCTTGTGACTTTTTTACTCCCATCCCATAAAGCAGCTGGTTTTACAGGATGCAAAGCAGCTCAGGATGCTCACTGCTCTAAGCCCACTGGGCTGGCACTGGCACTGCAATATTCCAGCTGACTGGCTCATATGGGGAGGAATCTCCTTGACCAGCTTTTGGATGCATGTCCTCTTCTCCAGTGCCACAGAGATGTTTGCCTCAGGCAGGGAATCTCAACCCCCTGCAGTTTCATCTCATCATACCAGTTCAGCACCTCTTAAGTTCCCATCCATGTGAGCACAGACATTTCCTCATGAGTCCTTCCTACTCGATCTACCTCTTTTCTTAGTGAACACAGAGCTGTTAAATGTTCCTCAGCCTTGTGTTTCTCAAAGATTACTTTTGGCAGCATCTTTGTCGTTTCTGCTTTGCCTGGATATGTGCAGACAAACGTTTTCTCACCTTCTGTATACTGCCTGGTCTTGGTTCAGATGAGATCATGTCTTGTCCCGTTCCTCACCATTCCTCAACTCTGCTTCTTCTTGTCTGAGACATGTTAGAGCCAAATCAGTTCACAAAGAATCTCCCAGAACCCAACTCTTCAGCCTGGGATTGGCTTTGTTTGTTTGTGGACAGTTGCCCAAAGGTCACAGAACGTCCACAGTGCTGGGTAAGAATTTTCCATTTCTCTAAACTGTGAAAAGAGGGAAGATCTCCAATTTTTCCTTCCTGTATATTGTTTTGACAAATCCCATGGCTGACTTAACAGCTTTTAAATGTCAGGTTCTGATGTTTCAAAAACGAAGACACTTCATTTATAGGTTGGGTTCTCTTGCTTTATCTCTGACTAATCATTTTGCAAACCTTCTGCCTAGAAAGCTTCAAGCAGAATTACCAACGATGAGGAGAGTGGTCAGTTTATCCCTTCACTCATCTGAATCTCTCACTATGGTCAATGATTCTTTCACCTGAGACAGGACTGCATGAAATGAGAGAAAGCACTTTAAGAGTTGACCTTCAAGGGAGAGGTTGTATGAACCTGTGAAGTCTTTGAACGTGCAGTGTTGCTTCGTATTAGCAGATGCACTTTTTTTTTCCACCTGTTGGTGCTCATGAATTTGCCAAAACCTATTCTGTACCTTGTCACAGGGAGCTGTGCAGCAGTGATGTGGTTCACATCCTCTCTTGCTGACCTTATATGAAGTTCATGGCATTTTTAGCTATAACAGGATGCAAACAGGAAAAAAACCCCACAACTCTGGGGCAGTGTTTTCCAAACCTGGGGGGTAATGGCTCCTCATCTGTGTATCCTACACCACAAACCGGCATTGCAGTGGAGTCCACAAGTTGTAAATTTCTTGGAGGATGAAGAAGCTTTGTGTTAAGGTCATGGGCAGGTTAACATAGGTCTTCACCATGCCAGGGAAGAGAACATACTCAACCCTCAGGTAGATCTGGGGAAACCAGCTTTTTTTCAACAAGCTTCATGCTGGAACAGGTTTGCTGTTAGATTTTTGTGTTACTATTCATTTTACTGCTGTTGCTGATGGGCTGCCACACTCTACAGAGTAAATTGAGGACATATATGATATCTCTGGCCAGCTACAGCATTTTGAAGCTTCCAGTGTGATTCTCCAGACAGAGCAGATTTTGCATCCAGTTCCTCTAGGGTGTCTTGAAATGAGAAAAATATTAAACTGTCAAGGAAATGAGTTTGTGAAAGAGCCTATAAATAAAGGTCCATCATGATTGGTCATGGTTGTCTGGATTTGCCTGGAAAACATAATTTCATAAATTGTATAAGTAAAATAAAGAGTATGTCCATCTCTGCAGACGTTATTTTGAAGGTAGTTATCCTTTCTTTGCCCGTGAAAGTGAAATGCTGAACCTGTTGGACAGCAAATACTGTTGGCCCAAAGGAACGTTTTGTTTTGAGGCAGCAAGTCCTGCTGTCTGCGCTAAAATTACGAGGCTTACCCTGTTCCCCCCGACCTATTTTTGTGGCCTGTCATTACACCTAAATTCAGCAGGGTGGACACACTTATCGTCTGTAATAATCCCAAATTCAGAATTGTTAGGGTCCTTCTTTACTCGTGATGCCTTTTTTCCAAACTGACCCTACAAAACAACCCCAAATAGCCTGTTCAAAGAACTTGGTTAAGCATGTCATTTTCCATTGTAACCAGATGCAAATTCAGACTGGATGGATTGGTTTTTTAATGGTTAGAAGCCAATCTCAACTCTCGGTTTCAAAACCAACCCAGGCTATCAGAATGGGAGCATGATTTGTTCAGATCAGCTGCACAGTGCCCTGGTTTCATCCCACTCATCACACCAGGTTCAGAGCACAGGGACCCTGCCAGAGGTGGAAGGTCACTCTTCCAAAACAGTCTTTTGTTCCTGGTGAACTGGTAAGAAAAGGGAGCAGAGAGCAAGGGAAAGTCATACCGTCTTTACGCCACACTGAAAAAAGACCATAGACAATAAAACAGTAAATCGAAGTCATCTTTTGTTTATTCGATCAGGTTCTGTGGAGTGCTCTGGTGGGCTCTGTGCAGTGTCTGGCTTTCTGGCTTCTCCCAATGGCCAGAGTTCTCTTTGGCAAACAGAATAGCCATAATGAGCAGACAGTCATTCAAAGCTGGTCTCTAGGGTAGGACAGTCAGAAACAGACCTGATGTTGATTTTATATTCACTGGCAGAAGACAGGAGTTACTCCACTGAAGTTAATCGAGTTAACTCGGTCTGATGCCAAGGCAAAACAGATCTGAAACTAGACCACAGTTTAGGACTGATGTATGATTTGCATAATGGAATTAAAATACAGCTTCCAACTGTAGCTGCAGAAATATTCTGCTGAGAATTAGACACCAGGCTTGCTGTTTGGGATTAAATAAAAGGACACCCAAGGCATCGGCTGTCACATAAAATGATCCTGTTTTATCTGTTCCTGTCCAGATTAATCTGTGCTCCCCACTGTCATACACTGCAGTGACTTAGCCACATTCATCCGGTTCAGCTGCAGGGATTTTTCTTTGCCACTTCTTTGTTCCTTTCCTTTTCTTTTTCCTTTTCTTTTTCCTTTTCTTCCCTTCATCTTCTCTTCTTTTATCTTTTGTTTTCCTTTCTTTCCTTTTCTCTTCTATCCTACTTGCATCTGAACTTAGATCCTCCAAGTTTTCATGTTCCCCTCCAGGTTTAAGCCTGCCCCACTGTAGATCAAGTTCAGGTCAATAACAACATTTCATCAGGACTTGGGAGGTGAATAGGGAAAAGAATGTCACAGGGGAGCATTACATATTAAATCGAGTTCCTCTGAAACCTTTCCCACAGATGGAGAGAAGATTTTCAAATCTTGGCACAGCATTTCATCCTCCAACTGAACTCATTCGTGTTTTGCTCTTAGAAGACCCTGAGCCATTCAGGATGACCTGCAAAGTTCACGCAAGGTCTTTCCACTGTCTTCAGAGGGCTTGTGGCTAGAGGTGGTACAGTGCTATAAATATTATTGTTAATTTAATATTCTGATTGCTGACATTTCTCTAGGTTGGTACATTAGAGCTGTTTGAGGGCAGAGAACTGTCCCTAGAACTGCCTTTGCATGTGGCAGTTAGGTCATCTCATCTCTGACCACATCTCTTGATGGACAAGGAAGCCAAAGGCAGCATTTGCAGGAAGATAGTGCAATCAGCTTTGTCCTGATTCAGACCCCAACAAGACAGAGCAGAGCTGGAAATCAGCTCAGAATCTGGCAGGGGTCAGAAACAAAAGAAAATTAATGGAATTGCTGACCCAGAAGATCATAAGCAATTAGGATCTCTTCTAAATCTGACTTCTTTTCAAGCAGACCTGTCTATCCAACACAGATCTGACAAAGGTTAACTCTACTGCGCCATTAGGTGCCCTCCTAAAGAGGAGATGTCTTGACAGGGCAAATGGGGAGGCTCTAACAAAATCAGTGCTACTTTCTCACCCTCTCTGGCCTTTTTCACTTCTTCATTCACTTGAAGAAAGGGGAATATTGGAATAACCTACACACGAGAACCTATTTCTAACCCATTTCTCCTGGGTCCCACAAAGTAATTTCTCCCTATGATCATTCCATTTGTTTTCCTAGAATATTGACTAAGAAATCTGATAGTATTTGTTTATCTGCCTCACAGTGAGGGTTGATGGTTCTGAGCTAGTGATGTGGTGCATAACCACACGGACATGCTAGCAGCAATTTGGGGTGAAATCCTGACCCCATGAAAATCTACATCAATATGTCTGTTTGTTTCCGTGGAGTAGATTTCACCCATAAATTCTCAGGAGGAAAAGAGCATGATTCAAATAAATGACCTCTCTTGTTCCCAAAAATTTACTTGCCAGATCGAATTTTCTAGGTTGGAAAAGACCTTCAAGATCACAGAATCACAGAATATTAGGGATTGGAAGGGACCTCAAAAGATCATCCAGCCACAGCAGGATCACCTAGACCAAGTCGCACAGGAGCATGTCCAGGTGGGTTTTAAACGTCTCCAGAGAAGGAGACTCCACAACCCCCCTGGGCAGCCCCTTCCAGTGCTCTTCCTCACTGAGGAATATTGATGAGGAACCTCCTCTGTGCAACAAAAAGGCTCTTTGGTAGCTGGTCTCAAACACCTTGATGTTCTGAAACTCCTCACTTTGCTGGGCAGAGGGCACCTGGGTGATACTACATCTACTCTAGAAGCACTTCCCAGGACAGAAGCAGAGCACCCACCCCGAGCAGTGCTTTAGGTGGATCACAGGAGGCTTAACCAAGCTGTGGTCTGCTGCCTCTCGTGAGTTGTGCTGGGCTAGCCCTGGGTTCATATGTGATCACCATATGGAAGACCACTTTGGGGTTGGATTGGAGCTACTTGGGAGCTGGGTCTGTTGAGCTTGGAGAAGAGGAGACTGAGGGGTGACCTCATGAATGTTGATCAATATGTGAAGGGCGGGTGTCAGGAGGATGGAGCCAGGCTCTGCTCAGTGGCATCTACTGATAGGACAAGGGGTGATGGGTGTGAGCTGGAACAGAGGAGGTTCCACATCAATCTGAGAAGGAACTTCTTCTCAATGATGGTGCCAGAGCACTGGAAGGGGCTGCCCAGGGTGGGTTGTGGAGTCTTCTCCCCTGGAGACATTTAAAACCCAGCTGGACATGTTCCTGTGCAACTGGATCTAGGTGATCCTACTGTGGATTGGACTTGATGATCTTTCGAGGTCCCTTCCTTCAAGGCTCTTCTCACAGGTCATTAGCGACAGAAGCAGAGGGAAGGGCTTCAAGCCTCAGCAGTGGAGGGTTAGATCAGACATCAGGAAGAAATTCTCCCTGGAGAGAGTGGTCAGGCACTGGGATGGGCTGCCCAGGGTGGTGGTTGAGTCCCCATCCCTGGATGAGTTTAAAAGGCACTTGGATGCAGCGCTGGGCGCTCTGGTTTACGGGTGACCTTGTAGAGTAGAGCTGATGGTTGGACTTGATGATCCCAGGGGTCTTTTCCAACCTGACTGATTCTGTGAGCTCCCAATCACTTTTTTAAGGTCTCATTTTGTCTGTGGTAACTAAAGACCCTCCTTGCGGGGCTGCACAGCTGCATCTTGAGGACTTTGGGATCTCCAAATGATCTCCCTAGGAACCTTCTGCAAGAGCAGCCACACGAGATGCTCTTAGAAATTGCTGGAGCATCTGCTCGTGGGTAAATGCTTTTCCTG
This sequence comes from Phoeniculus purpureus, assembly GCA_028565055.1. Taxonomy (NCBI): domain Eukaryota; kingdom Metazoa; phylum Chordata; class Aves; order Bucerotiformes; family Phoeniculidae; genus Phoeniculus; species Phoeniculus purpureus. Next base: position 2,748,157 of record JAOXOE010000506.1, read on the forward strand.
TACAAAGTGAGGAGGCCAGAAGCACCCCCCTGCCCGCCCGCCCACCCGCGGTGTCTGGCTGCAGCACGGTGACGTCTCCCGTCCCCTGGCTGCCGGCCGCGGCCAGCCCAGACCCTACACCTCGTGCTGCAGCCCTTCAGCAGCAGGTAGCGGGTGGAAGCGGGCGCCCACGTAGAAGACCTGGTACCTGTGCTTCCACATGACGAAGCACGCCGCCAGGCACACCAGGGCCGCCGCCAGGTTGAGGGCCACCTGCAGCAGCAGGTGCAGGCTGAGCGCCCCGGTCAGGCTGTCGCAGTCATCCGCGTTCTGGTAGACGAAGGTCCTGCCCAGGGGGTCTGCGGTGTCCAGTTTGCAGCGGCAGGACTCGAGGAGGGCGCTGCAGGTGAACTGCGTCAGCTGCAAGTAAGAGCGCGCGGCAAAGGCCACGGCCAGCACGCAGGCCACCAGCCCCAGGGCGCTCAGGACGAAGTACAGCAGCTGACGGGCAGAGACACAGACAGAAAGGGGAGCTCCAGCACCTCTTCCAGCTACCTTAACTGGCAGCCTGATATCCATAAATACTAGATACTAATAGATATCAGGCTGCTCATTAGTATTATCTATTACTATTAGATTATAATATTAATTAGTAGCCTAACACCGAATGGCACTCTACTCTGATTTGAAATATCTGAGTTCCCCTCTATTAGATATTGATTAGGTGATATTAGATATTGATATTAGACACTAATATCAATTAGCAGCCTAACATCTATTATCTATTACTATTAGATTACAATAGATACCAAATATTCATGTTAGATACTAATATTAGCAGCCTAACACCAAATGGCACCTTAGTCTGATATCAAATATCTGAGTTCCCCTCTAATAGATATTGATTAAGCAATAATAGATATTAAAGTTAGATACTAATTAGTAGCCTAATATCTATTAATATTAGATAATAGCAGATATTAGATATTACAATTAGATACTAATATCTACGATTATCTGAAGTTAACAGGTCCTAGATGTTAGGCTACAGCCTCTCCTTTAGCTGCGCGACCCGAGCGCTGCAGGTGCGCTCTCACTCCTTTCCGGGCGCCCCCCAAACACCCCAAGAACCCCCCTTCTCTCACTGGCCTCCATGATGGCGGACGAACAACAAGCGCTCAAAACCCTGCAGGTACCTTCGCCGTGAACTGGGCGCAGGTCTTCTCATCGGGCTGGTAGGACACACACAGCATCACAAACCCCACCAAGGACGCCACGCAGACCTGTGAGGGCAGAGGTGCAAAACCCGTGAAGGCCCCGCGACGACAAGGAGGTTCTCCAAGCCCGACCAGCGTCCTGGGTCAGCAGCAGGAGGGTGTGAGGCAGCTGAGCAGGGGCCACAGCCATGCACGTAGAAGCCTCGTCGTGCTGCGTTTAAACCACTGCAAGCCTGCGCGTGGAGGCTTGTAAGGAGAGAAGAACCCTGACCTCTGGCACTTTCATGGAACCACAGAACGTCAGGGGTTGGAAGGGACCTCAAAAGAGCACCCAGTCCAATCCCTCTGCCACAGCAGGATCCCCTAGATCCAGTCACAGAGGGACACATCCAGGTGGGTTTTAAATGTCCCCAGAGAAGGAGACTCCACAACCCCCCTGGGCAGACCCTTCCAGGGCTCTGGCACCCTCAATGGGAAGAAGTTCCTTCTCATGTTGATGTGGAACCTCCTGTGTTCCAGCTCGCAACCACTGCCCCTTGTCCTATCATTAGATGCCACTGGGCAGAGCCTGGCTCCATCCTCCTGACACCCACCCTTCACATATTTATCAACATTAACAAGGTCTCCTCACTATGGAGATATAATTCTGGAACTAAGAAAGTGTCTACATTTAGTCTACATTCAGGCCTGAACTACAGCAGCTGTTCTACCACCCGATAACCCCCTCAGCAGAAAAGGGGATGGGAAAAGGAGAGGAGGCTCACAGGTTGAAATGGAAACAGTCTGAATGAAGCAGCCCAACTAACCCCAATGCCAATACAAAGTGCACACGGTTGTACTCAGCCCTGGGAGTGCACAGCAGTCACAAGGAACAGGAAAGCAGTCCTCAGCAGCAGGGCATTGAATGAGACCCTCCAGAGATGGAGAAAAACAGCAAGAGAAGGAGCCCCCACCCTCAGCCAGCTCCTTCTTTATACTGATGTGGGATCCACCTGTGAGGCAGCTTGGGGCAGCTGTTGGCTGCTTACCAGGGCAGTCTGGAGGAGCAGGATAGTGTGAGACCCTCCAGGGATCAGGAGATGAAGGATGAGGAGCCCCCACCCTCATCAGACTTTCCCTTTATACTGGTGAGGGATCCACCTGTGAGCCAACTCGGGGCAGCTGCCCTGGCTGACTCCAAACTCCAACATTCTGTGATAACATGTTCATATAAAGCATTCATGGGCTACTTCAAGACAGCAAATCATGAGCAGTTGAGTCTCACAGAGAAATCAGGGAAAGGAAAGGGGTTAGTGTTTAGAATAAATTTTGCATCACGAATAGCTCAAGGTATTTGTGTGCAGTATCTCCAAGGAAAATACATGTTGTTCCCCTTGGGTCTTCTAAGCTACCTCTGGGGATTTCCATTTTCCATGCTACTCCCTGTTCCAGCACTTACTTACGCTTACAGAGTCTCGCTATGATTAGTTTCTATGACTGTCTTTTTCTGACAGACTTCTGACTGAAAACAGCTTAGGAAGCCCAACCTCCACAGACCCTCTATCGCTGCTGCGGAAAGTCAGTCAGTCTGCACATCCCATCCTTGTGCCCTCCTTGAGCCACAGCTGTGCTCTACTGTGCTCCTGTAAATGAGGAGTGAAGGCTGCTGCTGAGCAGCGTGGCCCCGCTCCTACACCTCTGTGCCTCTGGGATGAGCAGCCCTGGCGCTGCTGTGCCCCGCGTTGAGAGACACCAGGCAGAGGAGCTGGTCTTGCAGCCATTCTGCCGCTACAACAGCAGCCACCTGTGATTTACAGTCCTTGTCAGTGAGAGGGCAGTTCCTCTTGATGTACAGTTTGGTAGGAGAGACCCAAAAATGCTGCAGCGGAAGAAACCCATTGAGCCCCAGGAGTAAACCTGCGCCTTTGCAGCTCCAGGATGCCGCAGGAGCAGCCGAGGCTGTATTTTTTAAAACCAAAGCACAGCCTCGCGTGAACGCAGCACCTCCCAGGACACAGCTGATGAAAGCTGGTTGACACTTCTGTCAGCTCCCTGCTGCTGAGGTGACAGATTCTTGTTGTTCTCTCTTTCTTGTGCCCATAGATACTGAGCTATTTGTGGGTGCCAGTGGAGGACCCTCCTCTGCCTCCAGTCATCCACGAAGCAGATCCAGAGAGACTCTGGGGCCGAGAAAACCTCACAGCCTCTTGCCTTAGGGAATATGTGGATGCCTGGCAGGTTGTAACTGCTCCTTGCTGCACCAGTGATGGCTGAGAACATGCCGGGGTATTAATATACTGCTCTATTTACGGAGTGGCACGCCGGTCCAAGGTAAACATTCAGCATCTGAGTCACCTCCATCTGAACTTTTCTCTCTTGTTTTGAAATGTCACGTTACGTTCTCACGCTATCTCCCACCACTGCTGCGTTTGCTGCGGGGTGCCTCAGAGGAAGGGAGCGGAGCATCGTCCTGGTGAGGAAAGGCTGAGGGAGCTGGGTCTCCTGAGCTTGGAGAAACAGAGTCTGAGGGGTGACCTCAGTAATGTTGATAAATATGTGAAGGGTGGGTGTCAGGAGGATGGAGCCAGGCTCTGCTCAGT
>JAOXOE010000506.1:2752031-2833941 GCA_028565055.1 Phoeniculus purpureus
CCTCTTCACTAGTCTCCTGTCTCAGTAGTGCCTCCAGGAGGATCTGCTCCATGATCTTACCGGGCACAGAGGTGAGAATGACTGGTCTGTAGTTCCCTGGCTCCTCCTTCCTATCCTTTTTGAAAACAGGAATTATGTTTCCCCTTTTGCAGTCAGTGGGGACTTTGCCAGACTGCCATGGCTTTTGTAATATAGTAGAGAGGGGTTTAGCAACCTCATCTGCCAGTTCTCTCAGTACCCTCAATTACTTATATTTTATAGTCTCTGTAATAAGATTCAACATCAAGATGAGGAGTTGCATATCTAGTTCAGGAGAACAGCTCAGCTTTGGAGCATTTGATGCTGCTGGGTGAGAAAGTTAACCCTAGGGAATCAGGGATTGCTCAACCCACAATACTCAGCACTTTTACATCATTGGAAGGAAAAGCACTTCTGAGGCAACTTGGCTTAATGATCTGAACATGCTTTACAAGCTGTGTTGTTCCAACACAGACACGCAGCTTTGTGGGTTTTACAGAGTGTCACTCATTGAGCAAGATTGTCAAGAAAAAGTAAATGTTAGAGATCCAGATGCAAGTTTGTGCGATCTGAACTGCCTTCCTAGCCCTGCAATTGCCTTTGTGTGTGACCATCCCCTCACCTCCTGCACTTTTGCTTCTCAGCATCCAAGAGAGACAAGGCTAAAGATGGAAGAACCATCTCTAAATAGCAACATCCCAGTCCCTGAAAGGGGCCTGTCAGAAGGCTAGGGGAGAATTATTCAATAGGACATGGAAAGATAGTACAAGGTTTTAAGCTTAAAAAAGATAGATTTAAGCTAGATATCAGGAAAAAGTTCTTGAATATGAGGGTGGTCGATCACTGGAAGAGGTTGCCTTGAGAGATGGTGGAGGCCCCATTGCTGGAGACATTCAAAGAGAGCCTTGATGGGGAACCTGTTCTGGTTAGAGATGTTCCTGCTGGTTGCAGGGGTGTTGAACTAGATGGAGGTCCCTTCCAACCTTATGATTTGGTGATTCTGAATTAGGGTTATTTCTTGGACTTGATGATCTCAAGGGTCTTTTCCAACCTGAATGATTCTATGATTCTATCAGGTGCTTTACACCAGTGAACCACAACTCTGATAGATGTTTGGAAGTGGAAGAGAAACCAGTCTTAATCACTTAAGAGTGACAAAGAAGGCCTTCACTTTTCAAAGTTCCTTCAAAATGACCTTCACTGAATAATGAACTTATTTTACCTCACTGGGATGAGCTGTTTCTGGTGTGATTCAAAGCTATGACCACGAGGACTACTGCCAAGGCAACTGCATTCATGGGTAATTCAGTAATTCCCTCCACAGCCTGCCTGTGAGCTAGGTCTACGTGAAAATTGTAAATGCCACCAAAGTGTTTAGCGTTGTGGCCCAACAGCATATTTTATGATACCACTCACCTACTAAAGATGCCAGGTCCAACCAACAGCAAGAATTCAACAGGTCTCAATGTGATGGTAAAAAAAAACATAAATAACAGCTTTATTGAAAGCATCCAGCTTGGGGTTAGGGGTTAATGAAAGGCAGATGAAGATGACAGCCTTTTCATGTGGTGGCTTCTCAACCAAAACCCTAGGGAGTGTCACAAAAGAGTGGGGTTTTTTGCAAGACGCAGAAAGCTGCAAGCTACAGGTTTTAAAAAAACAATTTGATCAGATTATAAGTCTTCCAGTCTCCAAACAGGCAACAGAGAGCACAGTTAGTTAAAAATCAGGAATTGCGAAGACTCCTCACAGAAGCTTATTTTTAATGACCTCACTATTAAAAAAAAGGAGAAGCGGGTTTTTATTATTATCACTACTATTAGTGTAAGTACAGCATCTAACCCTCCACAACACTAAATCACCGCAATTCTGAGAACTTCAGCTATGGAATTGACTCACAGATTTTAATAAAACCCAATGCTCTTTCAGAAGATTTATTGCCATCAAACTCAGAGGAATAGAGTCAGTGCCGGGATGACTGGAAGAAACTGGAAGGGCACAGGCATGCATGAGGTCAGATTTGCAGATCTCATTATCCCATCTTGCTTTAAGCCTTACAAATCCATACAAGACCATTTGGAGATTCTTATTATCAAGACATAAAACTATTTCTTTGCTTATTCTCTGCCCAGACAAGTCTTTTACAACAGGTGATAAACAACCAGCCTTCACTGTCATGCGATTGCATTACCCTTTGGACCAAACCCAATTATATGAGCATTTTCCTTCTCCAAACGTCTCTGATTAGTTTATACCCTCTGAAATCATTCATTTCCTCAACTAATGTCCTCTTCCCTGGTAAATAGTATGTATTTACATACATCTTCGGCATCATTAGCCTTGCACAGGCCAGAAGATGCTTGTCCACCGTCTAGATCGAAACAGATGCCAAGAAACTGCTCCCTGAAGCAAAGTGAAACAATCCTGTCATCATTCAAAATGTTTTGTATATCTGAATATCTTTCTGAATGGCTCCTTCTGCACACCCCTCTTCATGCTTTTGCTAACAAGAGCATGTCCTCACCATGTTTACATCAAGCCGGTTCCACAGGGAAGGTTTCCAAAAACCTGGAAGCAGTTAAAGACCTAACTCCATATGAAAACCTGTGGAAATTATTGCTTAAGTTGCACTGTTGGAAATGCCCCAGAAAAAGTTTTCAGTTATGACACTCCCCCAGATCCTCTCACTTCTCACATACCTCCACCTGCCACACAGCTCACATGAGCATCAGCTGCTCTTGTTTCCATCAGATTAGCTTAAACTGTTGAATCAAACTAAATCCAGGTTTAGCTCATTGTCTCTTCTTAGCCAGGAAATGATCCCTTAAAAATGTCCTGGGCACAATTTCTATGTGACAGAGGTTACATCTTTGTTCGTGTGTCACAGAACCATAGAATCATAGAATGGTTTGGGTTGGAAGAGAGCTCAGAGCTCACCCAATGCTGACATCCTATGGGCAAGGACACCTCTCACCAGACCAGACTGACCAGAGCCCCATCCAACCTGGTTTTGAACACTTCCAGAGATGGAGCAGCCACAACCTCCATGGGAAACTCTGTTCCAGCACCCTCACAGGGAGGAATTTCTTCCTAAGCTGTTTCAACTCAACCCTTTCTAAGTCTGTAGCCTGTTTAGTGTCATCCCCAAGCAAAAACCAAAGCTGGCATACCAGGTGCCAAGTGTGTGCTGTTGGTCTGCATTTGGCTAGGACTGATGAACCCCAGCAGGAGATTCAGTGGATTTTTCTCTGCAGCAGGTCACTAGTCTGACAAGAGGCATGACTATTTCTTTTCTTTGGTGGGGAAAGTGCACCAACATCAGAGGAGGTCTACAGACTGAGGGAGCTGGGGCTGTTCAGTCTGGAGAAGAGGAGGCTCTGAGGTGACCTCCTTGTGGCCTTTCAGTAGCTGAAGAGCTACTGAAAAAAGCTGGGGAGGGACTTTTTAGTTAGCGACTGGACTAGGGGGAATGGAGCAAAGCTGGACTTAGGTAGATTTAGACTGGATGTGAGGAGGAAGTTCTGAGGCGTGAGAGAGTGGTGAGAGCCTGAAATGGGTTGCCCAGGGAGGTGGTTGAGGCCCCGTCCCTGGACATGTGTAAGGCCGGGCTGGATGAGGCTCTGGCCCACGGCATGGGGGTTGGAACTGGATGATCCTGTGGTCCCTTCCAACCCTGACTGCTTCTATGATTCGATAGTGACTTATGGTGGAGAAGGTCCTTTCATCTTAAAGCCTGTGTTGCAGGTGCTTAGAACTTGTAGAAAACAATATGGACATGTTCCTGTGTGACTTGGTCTGGGTGATCCTGCCGTGGCAGGGGGATTGGATTAGATGATCTTTTGAGGTCCCTTCCGATCCCTAATGATTCTGTGATTCTAAGATTCTGTGGTATTGCCCTGGGGTATTACGCCTGGAATAGTTGGGCAGAAAAGAACCTACTAAAGAGCAACACAGGCAAGTGTAGGGTCTTGCACTTGGGAAGGAGTAAATCCCTCTGCACCAGTACAGATCAGGGGGTTTGCTGCTGGGAAACAGCTCTGTGGAGAAGGATCTGCTGGACACCAAGTTGCCTGTGAGCCAGCAAAGTGGCTAAAGAAGCAAATGGTCTCCTGTGGGGCACGAAGAAGAGTGTGGCCAGCAGGTTGAGGGAGGTTCTCTTCCCTTTCTACTCTGCCATGGTGATGCCACATCTGGAGTCCTGTGTCCAGTTTTGGACTTCTCAGTTCAAGAGAGACAAGGAGAGAGCCCAATGGAGGCTGTTAAGATACTGAGGGAGCTGGAGTATCTGCCAAAGAAAGGCTGACAGACCTGAGACTGTTCAGCTGGAGAAGAGCAGGCTGGGAGGGATCTGATTGACACTGATAAGTAACTAAAGGACTGGAGTAGGAAAATGGGACCAGATTATTCTGAGTGGTGCCTACTGACCAAACAAGAGACAATAGGCACAAGCTGAAACCCAGGAAGTTCTTCCTGAACATGAGGAGAAATTTCTTTCCTGTGAGGGTAGCAGAGCCATGGCACAGGCTACCCAGAGAGGTTGTGGAGTTTCCTGCTCTGGAGAGATCCCAAACCTACCAGGAGACTATCCTGGGCAACCTGCTCTGGGTAATCCTCCTCTGACAGTGAGGTTGCTCTAGATTATCTCCAGAGGTGCTTTCCAATGCCCTGGGATTTGGTGAGTCTGTGAACAACATCTTTGCTTGGTCCAGGACAGGTACTACCAAAACCCATATCTGATCTCGCCAGTATTTGCAGAACACAGATGAGGGTGCCCAGGACACTATTCTGGCATTGTTTCCCCAGCCTTAAATGCAGCCAAATCAGCCAAAAGTTCCACTTCGTTGTCTTTGTGTAGCCCAAAGCAGTAGGTTTGGACTCACAAGGGGACATCTCCCCTTGTGTGACTTGCAGCCACTCTTTAAGGAAATAACTCTGGTGTCCACAATAAATTACTCTGCAAAGAGCTAATGGAAAGTGCTGCAGAAGAGCAGAAGAGCTTAAGGGCTCATGCAGGGAGCTTAATAACATCTCAGCTACCACAGCCAGGAATAACACTCTTCTTTCTCCCTGAAGGGGGAAATTCTAATGTTCTTTCATTATAAAATATATCTTGGCCAAAAAAAACCCTACATGGACAGGAAGGATTAATTAACACATGACTCAGTGTAGTTGGGGAGCTTACAGATAAAAACTAAATGAAAATATTCAGAGCAAATGAAGAGTCTATTACTGGCTAATTTGTTTCTACCATTTAGCAGACCCTGCTGAGCACCTGGGGGATGCTGGTGCAAGGGGAGCCAGGGATCGGTTCTCATAGATGTAAGCAGATTAACTTTCCTTTATTTAAACCTCATGCATTTTGCATCTCACCACAGGAGGAGAGATCACAGGTTTGTGTCCCTAACTTCACCTTGCCTCACAGAACTTCTGCTGTGAGGAGGCAAAGGGAAAGGGGTCTGTTTGTTATGGATGTTTAGTGCCCCACTGAGATCCCAGGATTCATCCTGGGGTTGAATTCTCCCTGCACATAGAGACAGGGAGAAGGAATTCATCCTAACTTCCTCACAGCCAAGCGCATTTCCATCTCTCTGCATCATATTTCCATTAGTATATCATATACATCAATGTTTTTATGTGTCAGTCATGGTCTGTGTTGGAAGAGATAGTAAAGGTGATTCAGTCCCAAGCCCCCTGTCATGGGCAGTGACAGGTCTCACCAGAGCAGCTTGCCCAGAGTCCCATCCAACCCTGGCTTTGAACACTTCCAGGGATGGAGCAGCCACAACCTCCCTGGGAAACCAGCTCCAGTGCCTCAGCACCTCCACTGTAATCCGAATCTACCATCTTCTAGCTTAAAGCCATTTCCCCTCATCCTATCACTACAAACTCTTGTACAAAGCCCTTCCCCAGCTTTCTTATAGGCCCCCTTCAGGTACTGGAAGGCTGCTAAAAGGTCTCCCCAAGAGCCTCGTTTTCTTTGGGCTGAAAAGCCTCAACTCTTGCAGCCTGTCTCCAAAGAAAAGGGCCTCCATCCCTCTGATCAACCTTGTGGCCTCCTCTAGACCTGCTCCAATAGATCCATGTCCTCCTTGTGTTGATGGCTCCAAAATTGTATACAGGACTGCAGATGGGGTCTCATGAGAGCAGAGGTGGGGAGGATCACCTCCCTAGACCTATTGGCCACACTTATTTTGATTCATCCCAGGACATGGTTGGTCTTCGAGGCTGCTGTCACACATTGCCAGCTCACATGGAATTTTTCATCAACTAGTATGCCCCAAGTCCTTCCTCTCAAGAATGGTCTCAAGCAATTTTCCACCCAGCCTGTATTTGTGTTTGGGACTGCGCTGACCCAGGTACAGGACCTCCTTCTTCCTGAGTCCATCTGCTCTCCACATACTGTTTGTTCTTCATGGCATGAGAGTGCTGTCTTTCAATAGAATAATTGTTCTTTTTCTTCCCATCCTGGAGCCTCAGGCATAGTCCAGATCCTTCACATCCTCTCACAGATGCCGTATTTGACGCTGTATGAACCCAGAGAAGAAAGACACGACTTCTCCCAGGGATGCTGAGCCCCAACAGCCCAGCACAATGACTGCAAATAGGAATGTGGGTGTTAACAACCATCAGCCTCCCATTTTTCCACCCTATTGATAAGCCCCTACAATAAGGACTCTTGGCAAATACAGGCATTTCTCTTTCCGAAGCCACTTCCACGGTGACAAATTGCATGAAGCCCCATAGGCATTTTCTCTTGTTTAATCAGAAGACTAAGTAGACTCAGATACTTGGCCTGAATTCAGGTTTAATGACCAACAGCAGCTGATGTGCTTCTTCCCTGACAGTCATCTCTCCCTTCTTGACACTAAAAACATTTATTACATCCCCAACAAGCAGCACCCCAAAGTGACAAGCGTGGGTCATTGGATGGTTAAGACCAGCAGCCTTTCTCTCAGTGAAAAAGAGAGGGTTGAAACAAAAGAGAATGAATAACAATGAAAAGCAGGGATCTAATGTACTCACCAAGTAATTACAGAGACAAAAGCGTGTACCAAGCTGTGAGCTTCCATGGAAGGAAAAGCTGAAAACCAAAGAAAGCTGATTTCGCGCTTATTTGCTGTGGATCTCGATTCTGCTCCATTGCCCAGCCCTTCCCATGCAAGAGAAAACCACAACACAAGTCTCTTGCATTTCTCCAAAGCCCTGTGAAGCCATACAGATTCCCCAAAGAACACGAGCTGGGTGTTTGCATTCCACAGTCTATCTCCAGCTTGATGTCCACCCACACTCGGAGGGAACTGTGCAGGGACCATTTGTGATTTCACCTCCAGGTTCATCATCTCACTCTTATGGACATTTTCACTTGCCAATTACACCTTCATGGATGAATTTTCCTCTGCTTTGATGGTGCTGTACCATCTTGGATTTATGAGCTCCAGTTTGGGAAGCATGGTGTTACTAATCCAGCGAGTATAATCCCTTTCCTTTAAATCCCCCCTGGATTAACATCACAGAATGAAAAAAAACAAACATATGGACATTAGAAGTTCTTTCTTTTGATGTAGTTGTAGAAGAGGGTTTCTGGTTTTTAATTGTTCTATTATTTCTTTTTTGCTCCTCTTGTTGCAACATTCACTGTCCAGTCTTTATTTTTCTGATAACAGCCCAAGATCGCCCCAAAGGTGAAGAACTTGTACTGGTTTCTCCCAGTTTAACACTACTGTGTTTTGCCACAGTGTGCTGTGAAACACCACAGTTCACCCCAAAATTGATGCAAGGGAACATCAGAGAGCTGGAGGTGTTCAGCCTGGAGAAGGCTCTAAGAAGACCTTATTGTGGCCTTTCAGTAATTAAAGAGGCTAGTAAGAAAGCTGGGGAGAGACTTTTCAGCATGGTCTGCAGCAATGGGACGCATGGTATAAGAGTCATGGTTTTAAATTAAAAGAGGGGAGAGAAGGACTAAAATATTTAGCAGTGAGCTCTAGAAAATAACACGAGCACAGAAGCCTTTGTGATGGAGAATGGAGATTTTCAGGTTAATTAAAAGCAGTCCTTAACGTACAAACCAGACTAATTTAAGAACGAACCTCTCTCTTGCCATTAGCCCCACAACAATAAAACCCTGCACACTTGCATCCACTTCTCATTTAATTGGGAGCTTTTCTTAAATGCAAGCTGTTCTGCTGCTCTGAATTCTAGATCTAAGACATCTGATTATCCACAATTAGCCACAACTGCTTGATTAGGTGTGATCCTCTTGCTGGAATCACAGCTTTCATGACTCATGTGATCAAAATGAGTTTAGTGAGTTAAACTTTATCACTTGAAATTAGAAACTCAGAGCAGGAAAACCTGACAGAGATAGCTGGTCTTTAGTAAGACTGCACTGGTTTATACTGGGCTGAGAATCCAGTACAAGTGGATTAAAACAATCTGATGCATAAATAATAATCTGATATATCATGAATCTATGGGAGCTGCTGTGTTTAGCCTTTGCCTTGCTTGAATTTTACCTCTTTGTTTATTACTGGCATGATATCATTCGGCTTATTAGACCACCAAATAAAATCCTCCTTCAAAATGAGCTGTGATAGCCAGGCCATCTGTCTGTTAGTGTTAAATGAGTGTGCTGAGTCATCTACCTGCCTCTGAGCATCCAGACCACTGCAGTGATATCACAAGATCTCCTCTAACCTTTCCACTGATTTAATATTTGTTGTTCTTTAGTCACAACGCTCCTAAAACAACAAAAAAGCCTTCCATGAGGCCAAAGTGAGAAGTCCAGGTGATGGGTGTATAAGCAACAAACATCCATGACTAAACCTTACCCATCCTTTGCTGGAGACACCCTAGGTTGTGGTGGCACCCACAGAAAGCAGCGTCTCATTTATACCATGAATTATTCTGCAGTTGCTGTCTAAACATCTCCAGAGAGTAATTCGGGGTGGAAATTAGCATTCATGTTCTGGTTTGTCTCCTGGAGAGTTCCACCTGTGGGTTCTTCCACTGAGAAAGAAGTCCAGCTTGACTGGAGGAATGGATGGGTATTTCTACAGCCACGTCTTTATCATCTCACCTCCTTCTGGAAGACAGCCACCTCTGGAGGGTTCCAACTGGTTCCATCACTCACAATCAACTTCACTCAGGGCTTTGGGTGGGGGAGCAAAATGAAGTGACAAGCTGTGAAATACTGGCCAGAAATGTGAGAGGAAATTGCACTCGAGGGAAATACAACACTTGCTTTCAGATGGTCTTGCTGGAATAAATGAGCTGGGAACATGTAGCCCTTTTCTGTTCTTTGTTTATGCTAACGGGCTGTTCAAACTCTTCCTGTTGGTGTTTCATGGGGATCTTTTTTGAATTCTGTCCCTTCATGGATGTCTTTTGTCCTGAGTGTTCCTGAGTTCTTCAGCTATTTGCTAGTGGTTATAGTGAGGAATATCTTCACACCTCTTAGCCAAAGAGACTTTTCAATCTTCTGCCTATTGTTTTCCCAACAGCAAGGAAAGGAAGGACCAACTAGTCCACAAAGTACAGTCCTTCCTGTCACAAGCAAAAACAGTCACCATCATTTGCAAAACCGGTTGAACTCCATCTGACAAATGGCCACAATCTGTCTTTGGTTGCTTGTCACTGAACCTGCTCCAGAACATCCATTTTCTACCTTTTAGAGACCTTGTAATTTCCATTCTGGATTGATCTTGGTTTACCTTCATCCACCTCTGTTTTGATATTGTCTTTGAGCTTAAATAACTCTTCTTTCTCGCCAACATTTGTATTAAAAACCACAGCAGTTATCTCCCTGCTCTGCACTGATTGTGCTACTCAGAACTGACATCTTCCTTGGTTTTGGCCTCTCATATATCATCACATATATCATCAACTCTGTGCACCATTCCCACTTCAGAGGCATCTTCCTTGACCACAGAAGACAGTGAGGACAAGACACAGGAATCCCAAACACTTCTTTCTCATACAAAACATGTCTTTGACAGATGGATACAGACCAGGAATTACTAGATGCAGATTTCCTCAAAACCTCTGAGGACTAGACAAAACACAGAGGTGGTCTTACCACACCAAGCCTGAGCTATGGCCCAGCACAAGGACTCCAGTCACATTTACATGGCTGTCGAATAGCTCAGACCAAGTGATATGTCTTCATGGCTCACCATCTGGACCTGAAAGGAAAATGCCAACAAGCACACCCAAACAGGACCTTCCTCAGCTGCTCCCTCAGCCTTGCCATTCACAGCTGTTTCATCCCATACCTACCTTTCCAGAGACAAATTGGACCACGGGTGGTGGGTATATGGCTTGGGTTGTGAAGGTCCAGTCAGCCAGTGCCCGGGAGCCTTTATTCTTGGGAAAACACCATTTCTTGATTGTCTTTCACAGCTTTCTCTCTTTCTGCCTAACAAGATTTGCCAAGTCTCTATCCTGCCCACTGAGTTTCCAGAGGCCCCACACTGAAAACTCTCAAGATCTATCAAGCTCCATTCTAATTTAAGCAGGCAAGACCTTTTCAGCTCCTTTGAAACTGGATCACACCACACTTCATCCCTCCCTCCTGGGCAGCCCTGACTCTCTCCCCTTTTCTTTCTCTGTCCTCTGCCTCGTGTTCTCTGCAGAAGAGAAGAAACATCTGCTCCTCCCCTGTTTACAGCTTCAGCAAAACCAAACCTATAACAGTCTATAAAAAAAAAAATCTTAAAAATTGAAAATATGGTCGAGCTTGTTTTTCTAAGCAGGACAAAAAGTACAAACCCTGTCCTTGGAGGCACGCAAGTACATAAAAACACATGAGAGAAGGTCAGATGTTAAACTCATAATTGTCCCTTCTGCTTCTTAAGAGCAGCATTGTCTTCAAATTCACCGGGGATGGGTGCTGAGGCTGGGGAGATGGAAGTCAGCTGTGAGGAATTAAAAGGCAGCAGAGGCAGGAAGAGCTAATGAGCTTCCCCGCAGAGGTCCTGTGGTTTCAGGCATTGGGCCCCAATTCAGCTCAGCACATGCTGTGCTCAGCACGTGCTTTTCTGCAAAGCAGAGAAGCTTGGGACATTTAACGCATCATGATTTCAGCAAGCCCTTTGCAGACATGTCCTCTCTGACCTCTTGCGTATAACTCTTGCAGATGTCTCTTTTGCATCTCTCCCATTTCCCAGCCAGAACATTGCTCCAGATATAGGCAACAAGGTCCATGTCCTCCTCTCTTAGTCTACAATGTAGCTTGGTATGGGATCATAAGTCCTCCTGATGGCAGCAAGGTGTTGAGGTGAAGAGCTGCAGTACAGAGGATAAGGTCTGGAGAGCAACACGATGTTCTGAAACATCAAGAAGAGACCTTGACCAGACCCATAGCAATCAAGGAGCATTTCCACCTCTTCTTCCATTTGTTACCTAGATCACAGAATGATAGGGACCTCCAAAGGTTACCTAGTCCAACCCCCCTGCAACAAGCAGGGACATCACTCCCTACACCAGAGTGGCGAGCCCCATCAAGCCTGAACTTGAATGTCTCCAGGGATGGGGCCTTTACCACTCCTCTATGCAACCTGTCCCATCTCCATTGGACTGCAAAACCAACAATGTGCCCTGAAGCCTTTTTCCCAACATCCACAGACTGATACCACTCCTTAGAATCCTTCTCTCAGTCATGCTGAAGAAACCGCTCATTGACATCCGAAGGGCCTCAGCAACATACCTTGGGTTTCCTCTAGATTTGAGGGGATGTGCCTATTAATATGTCCATGCTAGAACTTCCTCCCCTCTTAAAGACTACTTACCTTGCAGGAAGCACTTTTTTTGGTGTTTCTTCCACAATTTCTCTTGCATGAACAACTAACTGTAGCAAATCAATAGACCTTTATGAGTCAAAGGCAACAACGGACCATGAAATCATTCTGGAGCCCCAAACGTTGCTTCTCTACTGATGAAGTCTTGGCAGCTCTGTGAAAGGGAAGTGCAGGTTCACCAGATTTTGCATGTTGGGCAAGCACTGGATATAAACAAGAAGATTTATATGGTCAAAATAGAGGGTTGTGCTCATAGTTACAAAAAGGGAGACATGCAAGAGAAAGCAAGAGGTGAAACCCAAAGAATACAACCATGTGGTTACCATGACCTAGGGTGGGGTGTCCCTGCCCATGGCAGGGGGATTGGACTAGAAGATCTTTCAAGGTCCCTTCCAATCCCTAATGATTCTATGTCATATGTGGACTTTGATGCAGAATAAGGGGGCAATCTTCAACTACAGCAGGTTGCTCAGAGCCCCTAGATCACCAGGCCTTCTCCCCTTAGACAAGCTAATCCCCATTCTTGATAATTTTCTTTTTTAACTACCTTCTGCTTCATAGTCTGTTAACTGAGGGATTAAGATTTACATGTGTTTCTATTGTTCTTCCACCATTCATCTCCTCTGAAAAAGCCCCTTGTCTGTGTTAACTCTCTTGTACTGGGCTGATGGGATATCATGGGGCACTTGTGCTCATGAGGTGATAGCAGAGGGAGGTAGATTTGGGCTCCTGACCCAGACAGGCAGGAGTTCAGCCAGATTAATCTCTCCATAAACCCTTGGGTTTATGCAGTGATTTCACCTAAATGGACCAATTTTACAGGTATGTTTGTGGGTTGGTAACTGAATCCACGCAAAATCCATCAAAAGAAGTGCAGCACTCTTCTCCTCCAAAAAAATCAAATTAAATGAAGTGACCTCCAGTGCTGTCCAGGACCTTAAGCAATGGCCTTACTGACTCCACAGCTCTATCCAGGGATCTTTGCTTGCAGCCATTCAGGGCTTTCCACCCATCTCAGCTACCACCTCCAACCTGCTTCTGCCTTAGAGGTAACAGCACACTTCTCCTCGGCTTGGTAACATGGAGCTCCATCCACTCTTGAGACAACCTGGACTCTGCCACAGCCAAAGGGTGATGCTCCCACTTAAGACCAAGTATGCAGAGAAGGGTCTGGATAGTGCTCTGAGGAACAGCTGAGGGAACCAGGGGTGGTTCAGCCTGGAGGCTCAGGGGAGACCTTCTTGCTCCTGACAACTCCCTGAAATTCCGGAGGTTTGAGACAGGTGAGAGCCAGTCTCTTCTCACAAGGAACAAGTGAAAGGATGAGAGGAAAGAGCCGCAAGTTGCCAAGTGAGGTTGAGGTTAGCCCTGAGGAACAATTTCTGACCCACAAGGGTTGTCCAGGCCTGGCCCAGGCTGCCAAAGGCCAGTGGAGGAGTCCCCATCCCTGAAGGGATTGAAAAGCTGTGGAGATGTGGGGTGAAGGACAGGGATTAGTGGGAACCTGGCAGTGCTAGTTGGACTCAATGATCTTGAAGATCTTTTCCAACCAAGACAACTCTGTGACTCTATGCTTCTATGATCCCATGTCACACCCAAGATATCCACAGTCACACGCCCTGACCTATGATGTTTTATAAACTCACAGTCCTTATTGCTGCAAGACAGGGAAGCTGAAGGCTAAAGAAAGAGAGGAAAACCCAAGGTAGAAAGAAAGATTTGCCACGAGTTTGTGAAACTGAGCTGGTTTTTTCTTCCACCTTGCTAAATTTGGTGTGAAGTGAAATAGAATTACTTCGCTCCCCTGCTGTTCCGGCCAGTTTATTTATTTTTTTAAACCTACTATGAAACCCAAGTCCAATTATAACCTCCTTCCCTGTGCTCTCCCCTTCCAGCCTCCACCCAGAATAAATCACATCCCTGGTCTTTAACAAGAATGTGAAACCACAACTCTGTTCCCCTAAACTAAAAGTGAAAAAAAAATAAGACTAAAAAACATTAAAAAGCTGACATGAGCCAATTGGGCAGGGGGGAAATGCTGACAAAATTAACACAAATGGTACCAATTACCACCTCCTGCCTTTGCCAACCACTAAATCATCCATAGAAACCAACTTCACACCTCATCTTGTGCTGGGGATGTAAATGCAAGTCCAGCAGACTAGCTGGAGTTCCAGAAACTCCAATTTTCCCCTTTCCAGGTCTAGCAAATGCACATTTGCTTGTTGAGAAGCAACAATCTCTCCCCTTCCAAGACACTCCAGAAAAGTGCTGATCCTTAACTACAGCATCATTAACACTTCAGCTTCAATCCTGAAAATCTTTCCACGCAAGGCTGGTGAGCCTGTGGACACACAAGGAGCTCCACATCTGTGAAGGCACTAATGGAACTCAAACACCTGGTGCATGTACCAAAATAAAACCAAGAAGCATGAAGGACACAGTCCAAGGAGGTCTTTAATAGACTTTTCATAAACTGAACTTCCACTGAGCTTGGCAGGGTGCAAAAACAGATCAGAAGGACAGACTCTGTAAATGGAAGATGCATCAAAGAAGCTGCAAGAAGTTATCAGCCATCATCATAGTTCTGGTAGGATCTGCTCTAGGAGAAGCTGCTCTAGCATGAGGATTGTACTAGATGACCTCCAGAGGTCCTTTCCAATCCTTATCTTCCTACCGTTGTATGATTCTATGACTAAAGGCAATATTTAGCCTCAGCCCTGTTGCTGACTCTCCACTGGATCAAAGCAAAGGAGAACTTTGAAGGTTAATTTGATGAAATAGGTGTAAAACATGGAGGACAAGGAATTCAGGCTCAGAGCTAACATGGAGAGAGAATTAAAGAATCTTCAGTTACCAAATATCTGTGACTACCAAATGTGAGATGCTTCACAGGATCTGCCCAAGCAGTGATCACTCCCTTGAGCAGATGAAAAATAATTCCATGCAGGTCCTTTCTCACAAGAAGACTAAGGAATTACTCATCTTCTCCAGAAGAAAGAGGCATTCATGGTGGAGGCCATAAGAGTAACTGTTTCAGCTCAAGCAAGATCATATGCATCCAATTCTGGAGCCCTCAGCGTAAGAAGGATTATGTCCTGGTGGAGCGTTTCCAGAGGAGGCCTTAAAAGGCTATGTAAGTGGTATGTCTGGGAAGACACACATCCTTTGACTTCACAAGGTGTCCTGCTTTCTGACTTCATCCCCACACATTGACACACTGCAGGGCTGTTCTCAGCCAGTGCTGCACCAAAAGCTTTTGGTGAAAGAGGTAGCACTCTCAGTCTCCACAGCAGATGGGACACAGATGTAAAGTACCGAGCTTTTGCTTAATTTCTTTGTTTGTTTTCTTCCCCACTCTCTTCTCCTGAGTGGAAACACAATTTAATAACACCACAATGTAATTAGCAACATGGCTCAGGAGATTTGGGGTGTTTGAGCTTCATCGTGGCAACATTCCCTTGAGCAGAGAGCACCTACCATCCTTTGAAGTCAGATTGCTCCATCCCTGCCTTGGTTATTCACATGGTTTTGGAAATCCCTACGACTCTGGTCACCAAGCTGCAGGACTCAGCAGAAAGCTTCTGGAGCAGGTCCCATCATTCTGTTTGTCCATGCATAGCAAAGGTCCCCATGCTGCCAGTGAGCAGTAAGTCGTCAGCACTGAATTGATTCTCAGTTTACCTGCCTGTGGAGAAATAACTGGGCATGCCCATGTGTGCACAAACACAGCTGAAATGCATGGGACAGCAAAGTTCTCAGAAAAGTCCTTTCTGGAAGCAGAAGAACCCCAGAGGGACAAGGTAGCAGCATGTCCACCCCAGGGCAGCACCACAAAACATCATCCTGGGACATGGTAGAGCTTCTATGGTGAACCTCAGCAGAAACAAACAGGCACAGCCCCCACACTTCCCACCACACAACCCTTCACAAGAAAGAGAAGTCCTTGCAGTCAAAATCCATTATCCTACCAGCCTCACCACACACCATCTGCCACCCAGGAGTAGGCTTCCTCTTCAGCTCATCACTTGTAATTGAAATATTCTTGGTTCAGCTTCTTGCTCTGTGTTGCCCTAATGCAGATGCATGGAGGCAGATGGTTTTCACAGCATTTCTATGCACTTGCCAAGTTTAGGACATCTCGATGCACAAAGATGTTCAGGGGGTGTTGGGAGGTTTCCAGAACCCAACAAGCTAGCTGAGTCTGTAACTGAGGACTTCAGTCCTCCCAGAGCTTGACTGTTGAAAAAAGGACTCATTTTAAACTTAATGGGATCATTAAAACTCAACCACTTGAGCAAGATGAGAAAATTGAGTCAATGCTCTTGGTTCTTCATACGTTATTTTTCTCCTCTTGTAAAAAAGAATTCATCGTTTCATTTAAAAGCTTATATCAGAAATGAAAAACATCCTTCTCCGACAGCAAATTCGACTCAATGGGTTTCCTAAAAATCTCACTGGATGAGCTGCTGAGGCTTAGTGTGGGCCAGTGTCTCCTTTCTTTGCATCAACCTACGCTCACACACACACACATGCACAGAGTCAACACCACAGTGGGTTGGCTTTTATAGACCCAGAAGATGAGCACAGAGATTCAGACTTCGAAACAAGCCCTGCTCACCGTCTCTGACATCTGTGTCTCCCATGAAAGATAACTGAGTGGGTTTTCATCATAGAATCCCAGAAGGTCTTTGGCTGCAAGAGAAGTTCAAGATCATCAAGTCCAGCTTTTCACCCAGCACTACCAGGTCCCCACTAAACCAATGTCCCTCAGCACTATGTCTATCTGCCTTTTAAACCCCTCCACACATAGGGACTCCACCACTGCTCTGGGAAGCCTGTTCCAACGGTTGATAATCCCCTCAGTGAGGAAATTATTCCTAAAATCCAGCCTAAACCTCACCTGGTGCATCTTGCAGCCATCTCTTCTAGTCATAGAATCATAGAATTGTTGAGGTTGGAAAAGACCTTTGAGTTCATCAAGTCCAAGGATTAACCCTGTCACTTGTCACAAGGGAGAAGGAGCTGTCCCACTCCTCTATCCAACCTCCTTTCAGATAGTTGCAGAGAGCAAGGTGGTCTCCCCTCAGCCTCCTTTCCTCCAGGCTAGACAACACCAGTTCCTTCAGCAGCCCCACAGACCTTGTGCTCCAGACCCTCCATGAGCCTCATTGCACCTCTCTGGACACACTCCAGCACATCTATGTCCTTCTTGTAGTAAGAGGCCCAGACATGAAGACAGTATTTGAGGTCCTGCTGCAAACCAGAAACCTGTATCAACCTGTTTGTGCTCCCCTGAATGTACTTGTCCTCTTCATCCAAACCTATATCTCAGGTGACCTTGCAAAAGATGTTCTGGGGTACTCAGCTTTCTGGCTTCTGGACCTGGTGTGTAGGATGCCATCTGACAACCCTTAATACATCCTCTTTCTTCTCCAGCCACCTCTATAAGAGGCCACAGGTCTGTCATAAGTCCTGCATCTTATTTTCAGGGCTCATATGTTCTCCTCATATGGACGACAGAAGTGAGCACTGAGCTCTGCTATCAGGAAACCTCTTGATGTCTATTAGCAAAGGGACGTTGGCTTCCATGTGTTGTCTGGAACAGGAGCTGAAACCCATCCTGTGTGAGCGCTGATCTCCATAGTCTGTTTACCCTTGTTCACTATTGTTAAATGAGCTACTGGACAGATAAATCTTGGTGACTTCTGTCCCTAGAGTCCTCTCCCACTGCTGTGCTGACTTTAATTGCTTTAGAATAGGCTACAGTCCCTCAGAGATTTATCTACTTTCACTCCACTGTGACTAAGCCCAGAAATGGGTCTCCTGCTTCCAGTGCAGCTCAGATGATACATACCCCTAATAAAGGCAGTCACTGAGAGTTTTGACACAGAACCAGGGAGGGCACAGTCGAACTGGAGGTTATTTACTGCAACAGGAAAACAATTTCATGCAGCTCAAATTAATCTGTTACGGTCATGGGAATAAAAGGGAAAAAAAGGAGTCACATGTTTTGCTCCCAGTCAGAGACAAAATCTCTAAGCTCTGTCATCAGCAACAGAATGAACTGGGAATCATTTTTCTCTCCTGCTGGCTCCTCCTAGATGCCTCTGCGAGATGGCGGCATGGAAGCCTGGTAGAAACCTCTCTGCTTGCTGCAGATGGTAAATCAGTATTCTAGTTTTGCTTATCCTCCTCAGGGTTGAAGGCAAAATCCAGGGAGTTCCTTATGATAAAGATAAGGAATTTATACACAGAGAAAGTAAAGAAAGATCTTAAAAGATAGAAAAACTGCAGCAGGAACCTTTCACTTGGGCAACCTGGACCAACCTCAGTTGATTCTGCATTCAGCCTCCTTTCTGAAAGCTTCTCTTTTGTCTTGTTGCAGCTGGAATTATTCCATGATCCCTATGCCCTTGTTTTGTGAATGCTGTCCTGGAGCAACCTCCATCCAACAATATCTCTCAGCATCTCCTGACCTCCCTTTCCCCTTTCTCTCCCTCATGCAGAGTAGCATACCTGAAGGTTTAATATTTCCTGACAGGTCTACCTGTGCCTGCCCTGGAAAATTCCCCAAATATTGAAGGTGACATTTTTGTTCTGAATATTCAGAATTCAAGGCCTTTCTGAAGCAGGCAGTGGGGAAGTGCAACAAGACTGGACTTTCTTGCAGGAGGAAGAAGTAGACAGTCTCCTGAAGTCCATCCTGGCGAATACCTTCCACTCAAGAACAGGCTAAGTTTTAACCATTCAGGGAGCGTGAAGGCAAAGACATAGAATCAGAAAATTGTGGAAACAGATCATCAAATGAAATGGTTTCAGATGGAAGGGACATTCAAAGCTCATCCAGTCCAAACCCCTGCAGTGAACAGGGACATCCCCAACCAGAGCAGGTTACTCGGAATCCCAGCATTCAACCTGACCTGGGATGTTTCCAGGGATGAGGCATCTGCCACCTCTTTGGGAAACCTGGGCCAGGGTCTCACCACCCTCAGCAGTAACAATTTCTTCTTTTTATCCATCTGAATCCCCTCTTTTAGCTTAAAACCATCACCCTTTGTCCTGCCACAACAGCCCCTGCTATAAAGTCCAGCCCCATCTTTCTAATCGGTACCTTAAGACCTGAAAGGCCACACTAAGGTCTCCCCAGAGCTTGTCTTCTCCTGATGAACCCCCCCAACTCTCCTAGCCTGTCCCACAGCAGCAGGTTCCACCCTTAAAGCAGCATTTCTGGGGCCTCCTTTAGCCCTGCTCCACCAGCTGCAGGTCTCTGCTATGCTGAGGAGCCCAGAGCTGACCCAGCCCTGTAGGGAGGCCTCACTGGAGCAGGGCAGTGGGACTCAATCCCCTTTCTTGACCTGCTGGCCTGATGGCCCTTTCCATGGAGAATTTTTTCCTCAGGGCCAACCTGAACAGCTTGAGGCCATTTACTCTGGTCCTATCACTTGTTCTTTGTGAGAAGAGACCAATCCTCACCTCTCTACAACCTCCTTTCAGACCATTGCAGACAGCAGTAAGGTCTCTCCTCAGCCTCCTTTTCTCTAGCCTAACCAGCCCTGGCTTCCTCAGCCTCTCCTCACAAGGTTTGTTCTCCAGAACCTTCCCCAACCTGGTTGCCCTTCTCTGGACTTTCTCCAGCCCCTCAATGTCTTTCTTGTATTGAGATGTCCAAAACTGACTGCAGAACTTACTCACCTTTAGCCTCTCATCATGTGGCAAGAGGCAATGTATAGAGAACCATCAGAAGGAGCCAGTACCCTCCTCTCATTCCACTCTGACTGAAAGCCACCCACGTGGATTTTAACACTCTTCTAATTCCCCCTTAGCTCTGCAAGCTATCAGCTGCCTATGCCCACATGAATATTGTTCTCTCTGTCAAAGAAGGAAATAATTGCAACTGAGGGGGGGAAAAAACAAAAAGACAGACTGAGGGGAGGACTACAGAGTCTCAGAGGGATTCACTCAAAAACAGACATCCCCCTCCAGGGCTTGGCCTCCATCCCAGACATGAGAACAGGGACTGGAAGCCTCCACCGCCCAACAGGACAGTGGCCTGGGTTTTGCAGCACCCCAGGAGAGACACTGTGACTCTTGGACTGGTGAGCTGCGTTCTGAGATCCCAAGGCATGGAAAGGAGTAATATGTCTTAAGCAGCACCAGAGGAGGTTCAGGTTGAATGTTGGGAATAATTTCTTTACTGGAAGGGTTCTCAGGCATTGGGACAGCCTGCCCAGAGATGTGGTTGGGTCACCTTCCCTGGAGGTGTTTAAGAGAAGGGTAGATACTGTGTTGGGATTTGGTTTAGTGGCGATGATAGCGCTAGGAAAAGGTTGGACTTGATGATCTTGAAGACCTCTTCTAGCTGAAACTATTCTATGATTCTACGTTAAGATGTTAAGCCAGGGGAAGCAGAAGTGGGAAGCTCTGTACTGCACAGTATAAAAGGGTCAAAGAATCCCTATCACAGGCTGCACCACCACAATCTCGGATGCTCACTAGCCTGTTCTGCTAAAGCATCAGTACATTCTAACTGCCAGTAAAATCACAGCACCAGAAAATAGGTGGGCTGCTTAGAAGCTTCCCCTGCCCTGTCTTCCTCTAAGCCCACTGATACAACAAGGACTCTGGGGTATCTCATTCCTGAGTGATTTTCCCCCAAGGCAGTGTGCTCTGCCTCATCTCACCACTTCTGCTTCCTCCGCCGGGAGACCAACAGTCCATGCCCGACTTGGAAGTGCTTCTTCAACCCTAGGTGGAGTTTCCACAACAGATACAACCTGTTTCTACCTATTACTTCTTGTGACAGTCCCAACCCCCATTCCCCAGTCAGGAGTTCCTGCAGTAACCAAAGAGATGAGCAAATGTCTGGTTTTCTGGTAAGGATCATACTTGCTGCCCATGGAGCATCATACCTGTGTGTCCTGGGTGGCCACACAGGACTCCCTTCACCCAGAGGACACTACTCATCTAGAAGGCAGGGGCTGGTACTCACCCAGAACATCATCTCTTGCCTTGAGAGACTTAGAACGTGAGATTTGCTTCATCTGCCTGCAAGAAAAGGACATAATTGTCTAAATAGACACATAATGCCAGTTGTGACGTGGTGTGTTGTCCACAACATCTACATGAGGCTGTAGCTAGTGGCTTAAGACCAAAGGAGACCACCGCCCTTTTAAAGCCACAGCTGAAGGTCAGGAGGAATAAGGTACGTGGATACCTCCAGTGTCTAGATGCCTTGTTTTGACAACTCTGAATTTCTGTGGAGTAACATCTTTCTCTCTGACAGTCAAGCTGGCATCAGGGGAGGGAAATCAGGGGAGGCACTTTTAGAGTTCAATTAATTAGTCCTATTTCCAGATGTTGACTTTAGGAGGAGACAAAGAGTATTCTCTCCTCTGTGATCCCACTGACTCATTCTTTGGTAGCCTGAAAGAGAGCAGGGCTCATCACCAAGGTCTCTACTGCATATGTCTGCCTTTAATTCAACAGATAACAACCTTGTCTTCTCAAGTCTTTAAGGAGAACTTATTTTGGCATTAATTTCTGTGTCATCTCACACAGCACAGAGCTACTGGATCAGGACAGGTTTATTTTCCAGAGGTGATGGGTAGATGATGACCAGAGTAGCATTTCAATTCTCTCCATCCCAAGCAGCATCTTGCAAAACTCCACAGAAATCTAATTTTACTTTACAGTGGTCCTCAGTGTCCTGATTCATTTTAGGACTGTGAAAAGATGTGAGAAGGGGAGGATTAAAATGTTGTTTGTTTGCTTTGTGTTTCTGCCACCCATAACTCTGGATTTAGGTCGGCATGAGGCCCTGGGCTTGGCAGATCTGGGTTAATTGTTGAACTTGATGATCTCGAAGGTCTTTTCCAACCTATAGTTCTTTTCCACTGCAAACATGTTTGCAACCTGAGGAGTTCCCAAGTGCAGTGAGTAGCCTAGTCCATCTGGCATTTTATCGTGGCTGAAGCCACTGGCTGTCATATCTGGCAGTAAGACAGAATGTGCATGAAGAGATTTTTGTTCCTTATAACATTTAAAAAAAAAAACAGAACAAACCTCCAAAACTTCTCAAATGTCAGCTCCATGGTAGAGGCTGCAGAAAAGGATTCTCAGGAGATGGAAAACAATTAAAGGCAGGAGAAGTACCTTTTGCTCTCTGCTGCCAAAGGAAAATAGCGCCAGCCTGCAACAGGTTTGTTTTGGCAAGCTGGCAAAATGCAAAGAAAAAGGAAAAGAGAAATGAGACAATGTACAGAGGAGACTTACGTGTTTCTGAACAGTTCTGCTTTCACCTTAGCCACTGCCTTCAGGACGTTGGAAACCTCAAGTGCAACTCCAAGAATTCCAGACTGTTTTAATCACTCTTCATGGAGAAATCATAGAATGCATTGGGTTAGAAGGGACATTTAAAGGTCATCTAGTCCAATACCCTGCAGTGAGCTGGGGCATCTTCAACTAGAGCAGGTTGCTCAGAGTCTCATCCAGTTTGACCTTGAATGTCTCAAGGGATGGGACTTCTACCATCTCTTGGGGCAAACTGTTTCAGTGTTTCACTACCTTCATTGTTGCCCCTTGTCCTGTTGTTAGATGACACTGAGAAGAGCCTCCTGACACCCACTCTTCATGTATTTATAAACATTAATGAGATCACTCCTCTGTCTCCTTTTTTCCAAGCTAAAGGGACCTTTATTTTGGTTGCAGTAAGGTTTAAACAACCCAGTACAATGAGATTCTCCATACACCTAAAATCCAGGAGACAGGAACACCAAGAATGGGGTCCTGGACACCCCACACCCAATGAAATGGTCCAAAAAGCTTTAATACCAAAAGCTTTAACAGAACAACCAAAACACAGCCCAGTGAGGCCAACCAAACTTTCTTACTCCTGTTAAGAGAAGAGACGCTCAGAATTTAAAGAGATGTTTCCACATCCTGACCTTTCCCTTAGACACATTCATCAATTTGCACCTTTTAACATAGAATTCTGACTGGAATTTCACAACCACCACCCCTGCGGCAAGATACATCTCCATCTAGATGGTGGAAAAGGCAGTGACATCCCATACATTTTGCACCTTAACGATACAGAAAAAAAGGGAGATTAAATCTGTGTTTACTCTTCCTGTTAAGGCTAGTCTTGATTTTAGCATGGGGATCATATGGAACTACTGCTGTGACTCCCTGCTTGGTGTTTAGGGTTGGTAGCAAAGATAAAACCATACAAACTTCAGCCTGAAGATCATCTGCACCACAGATAGACCCCAAATTATCCTTATCTCTGTAGGCTGGAGCTGAAAGGTTTGGGAGTCAGACTGAGCAGGCAAGTCAAGCCTGAATTTAGGGTTTTAACAAATCAAAATCAGGGGAATACAATTTTAACATGTGTTTCGGAGTGGGGTTAATATTCCCCCAACCTTATGGTCTCTGCTTTCTCAGCTACTGCGACAGTAAAACTCGTATCCAGACTGCAGAGGAAACCATGCTGATCTTTGCACATTGGCCTTTAATTCACATGAAGTGTGAAGTTAGGTGCAGAAACTTAGTGTCTCGGGAAGCAAGAAAAATACTTCTGGAAAAACATTGATAATGGGAAAAGAAAGGAGAGAAAGTTAGAACAGGAAGGAAAGGGGACTCGGAGAAGGAAAGTGAAACATGATCGAATCAAATTTCCCCAGAGAGCCCCAACTACTCTTTCCCTTGAGTAGAAATTGAGCTAGAGGCTGCCTTTTAGCTCGCAAGCCTTGGCTTTCCTTCAGCTCCCTCTATGCAGCCCTTGTCCAATTTATTGCACTTTTGGAACTTATTAGTCCAGAGAAGAACAACAGTCTTGAAAAGGGTTATTTGAAACTCCAGCAATAATCACTTTATTCTGAATATTTCCATGGCAGTTGCAGGTCTGAGCACAGAGAAGGACCTTTGCGTACGCATTGCAATGCATACATGTGTACATTCAACACAAAGCAGTCTCACCTGTTGCTATGGTTGAGAGGTTTAGGCAAACCAAATGTGAAAAGCCAGTGATTTTGTCTAGATTTCAGACTGGATAGCCAAAGATGACTCAGGTCATCACTTATCCTCATATGAGGGGTCCTGACTCTCCACATCTTTCCAGAAAATAGCTAAAACCCATTAATAAGGGTGCTATGGCAGATGATTCAAATACAACCTGGCTCTTCAGTCGTTCTGGTGTGAACGTCAGTCTCTGCAGGATTTAGTCAGAAGGTTTTTCATCAACACGTGCTCAGTGTCTGCATGCCCTTGGTAAAACCAGTGTGAGAAATAAGCCAGTTAAGGGGAAGCAGAGGTGAAAGAGATCTGGCCCTCATTGCTGTTGGCAGACAGAGTGTTGCTCTGAGTATTGAAATTCAGAAAAGAAGCAAAGTTGAAAGGAAGGATAAAAAAAGAGAAGGAGAGAGAAAAATTGTCCGTGATTGACTAGAGTTATAAAAATCAACCTGGGTTAGTATTAAGACTTGGGCTGCCTCTGTCTCACGTTTGCTCAGAAATCCATACTGGATTCTCTCCAGCCCAGATTTATTTGAAGTGAAATGCGGTTCTGCCCAGGACTTGACCAGATTAATGTGGAGCTGCACAAATTGGCTCTGGACCACTTGGGCTTTGGCCCAGTTTCCACATGAAGGCATCTCTGATCTCCAAGGACCTGGGGAGAGGCTACTGGGGGGACAGAAGCTAGGAGAGGAGGCACCAGGTTCATCTGCTGTTAGCTGAAATGATGACTCAAAGAATTTACTGGATCGGAAGTGATGTCCAAAGGTCATCTAGTCCAAACTCCCTACAACAAGCAGGGGCATCACTCACTAGACCAGACTTCCCAGAGCCCCATCCAGCCTGACCTTGAATGCCTCCAGGGATGGGGTCTCTACATCCCTGGTGTTCCAGTGATCCACCATCCCCAGATTCAAGAACTTTTTCCTAGTGTCCAGCCTAAATCACCCTTTTTCCAGCTTCAAACCATGACTCCTCATCCTATCATTCCCTGCCCTTGTGAATAGTCTTCCCCAAACCTCTGATTGGCCCCTTTCAAGCACTGGAAGGTCCCTATAAGGTTCTCCAGAGCCTTCTCCTCTTCAGGCTGAACAACACCAACTCTCCCAGCCTGTCCTCATAAGAGAGGAGCTCCAGCCCTCTGAGGATTTCCATGGCCTCCCCAGCAGCTCCTCATCCTTCTTGTGTTGAGCCCCATCCAGGTTTACCTTCATCCAAGCAGGTAACAGAAAGGCTCTTTTTCTTTCCTCTTTTTTTAGGATAAAGGGAAGGGAATCAGTTTCAAACCCCACGGGGCAAACTGATGACATCCTCCTTTTCTTAACAAGAAGGCAATTATTTCCTCACATGCTTTCCATTGGCACCACTCAGGGCTCTGCCCTCCTGCTCTTTGAATTGCCGTACCTCCTTGATTAACTCTGTCATAAGACCAAGCACAGCTCGAAGCAGGGGAAGTTAAACCGGCTGGATTTCATAAACACTTTTGCAGGCTCGCAAATCTTTCGCCGGAGCTCAAACGGAAATTAATTTGTTGCATAAATCTTAGGATAAACAGCCGTGTTTGGGGAGGCTTCCCAGTTTCTTTTCATAAAACAGAGCTGGGCAGAGTCACAGGTTGGTCTCATGGGACAAAGGGTTGTTGTGGAAACCCGTAAGCCCTTCTAATTTGTATAAAACAGTCTAATTTTCTAATTTGTGTTATTTTCATTTGCATTAAAACACCTGCCTTCAAAAAAATGAAAATTAATACGTAAAATCTGAACTGCAGGACCAAACACTTGCAATTTAGGAAATGCCAGAGCTAAAGTCATCGTGCAGTAATGCTGGGCAAACAGGGATTGTTATTGGATTGCTTGACAAAGCTAAAAAAAAAGAAATAAAAATAAAATGCCACCTTCAAATGAAAACACATTATTCGTTTGTCTGGGGAAGGGATTGGAATCAACCCCTTGAAATGAAATGGATTAATGAGATTAAAAATAAAAGTCTTAACGATTTCATTTGGCATCAGCTTGGAACACAAATGAACATATCGCAGGATTGTCTCTCAAAACGATGCCTAGATTCAGCTTGGAAACAGAAGCATTGCCTCCTCCTGATGTTTTCTGTCTGAAAGGGCTGAAAAAACCTCCGAATTTTTGTTTATCCAACGTGAGCCCCACTCCCCATCTTCCATTCACCCACACAGACTGCAGTTTCAAAGCAATCTGCTGTTCGGTGTGGGTTTATTTTACCAACACCTACCTTCAGCGTGAAGGTGCGTCACAGCTTAACCAAATCAGATTATTGTCCTCTTCCCTGTCCCAACACGAGCTTGGGGCTCATCACCTTTTATTTCACTTCCATTGGATGGATGACGTTTGCTAGAAAAGCAGCTGTCAATAATGATTTTTCTGCTCCTTGCTTGCTGGTGTGACCCACATTTTTTTTCACTGTCCCATCCCCACCCTGAGGATGTAATAGTTTGCTTTTCCTGGCTGCCCTACAGCACTTGTTTTTGAGCGCTTTCAAAAGAGGAATCCATCACTGCAGCTCTCAGGAGCAGAGATGATGCCACTGCAGCATCCTACAAAGACAACATCAATAGAGTCAGCCTGAGAGCGTCCACTAGCTTGTAGAAGATGGGAAAGGAAAGTAATCAGGTGCTTCAGGAGGGATTTTCCTCTATGAAATGTAGGTATCTTAAAATTGGCTGTCAAATCAGTTCTTACAGACACCTTCTGCCATCAGTCAGATGACAACCAGACCACCTGCATGAGAAAAATACCCTGTGATGTAAGCCTCAAGACACAGCTATTTTCTCCAGTAACATGGTCAGAGGGGACCCAGCTCATACTCAGATGTCCAAGTTAGGAAGGATGAATATTTTCCTCCAGGGTCTTTTATTCTGTCTCAAGTCTTGGACTTGATGAGCTTGGACATCTTTTCCAACCGAAATGGTTCTACAACTCTATAATCTCTCCTTTTGGGCAAGCTTTTGCCTGTCCATCTATCCTTTCCACCTCCTGCCATCATGTGCTCCAAAGCTGTTCTGCCTCCTCGTAGACCATGGCCTTGTGTCATCTGTACAGTCATTAAGATTTGGATTTTAGCCTCGTGCACTTTACAGTTCCATTTCTCCGTATAGCCAAGGTAGGAAGATTGAGGTGTTTCCACTCCTTTGTGACATCTATGGGACCTGGTGACCTTTAGGGCGGTGTCTTCCCTACACTAGGACTTGATAAAGGGCATTAGAATGCCTCAATCGCTATTTGAAAGCAATTCAGCCTCTTGGAGAGGGGATTTCCTTCCAGGCATGAACTGCAACAGCAATAAATACTTCCACAGCTACAATACGTTGCATGAGTCCAACCGGAAGAGATCACGTGCTCTTCTAAGCAGACCCAAACAGCGAATAATGACCTTTTTAGAGAACAAAAGGTCAAAGTAAGGCAGGGATGTGAGACCTTAGCCTGGAAAAACAGATCCTCCATCATGAAAGAGTCAGGGCAGCGCACATTGAGACGTCACACATGTTGGGAGAGAACGAGCCTTTCCAACACAAAAAGCTATGTTCCCTATCACATGGAAACAACAGCTCAGTCCCGTGTGAAGGCATCTGTTTCTGCTCATGGGAACTGGATTTTTTTCACTCTCCTTGGGTTCAACTGATGAATATCGGGGTCTGGGCTTGTTTCTTTGGTAGTGGTAGCACCCTGCAACACCCACACCACTGCCAACATCGCTTACCTGGAAAGGATGCTCCAGAATCCTTGAGATCCTAATCTTTGGTCTAGGAAGTATTGAACCTCCTTTCACATCCCAGCTCTCCTCATCCCTTTGTTTAGTCCTGGGAACTCTAGGTACCCACCTACAAACACAAGATTTTCTCTTTCCCCAGGAGTCTTTGAGGTTCTGAAATGAAACCTACAGCCAAGCCAAATGCTACACCTTTCAACGATTTTTAGCAAGTTTAATAATAACATTTCCTGACACTCATGGGAGCCATCTGGAATGAGAGACACCTCATAACCAGTAAGCTGAGGACAGCTTGTCTGTCTGTTTGCTATTAATCTTTTATTTTTTGCTTTACAAGGAAGGGTGGGAATAGGAATGCTGTATTTATCACCGTGCTGAAGTCCCT
The DNA here is from genome assembly GCA_028565055.1 of Phoeniculus purpureus. Lineage (NCBI taxonomy): Eukaryota > Metazoa > Chordata > Aves > Bucerotiformes > Phoeniculidae > Phoeniculus > Phoeniculus purpureus. Next base: position 2,779,983 of record JAOXOE010000506.1, read on the forward strand.
GGCTTGGATTGCTCACCTCCCACATAGAATCATAGGGTCACAGAACCATAGAACCATACGGTTAGAAGGGATCACCAAAGGTCATCTAGTCCAATCCTCCTGCAACAAGCAGGGCTGTCACTCCCTAGACCAGGTTGCCCAGAACCTCATCCAGCCCGACTTTGAATGTCTCCAGGAATGGGGCCTCCACAACCTCTCCAAGCAACCTGTTCCAAGGAGCCACTCACCTCAAATTAAAGAACTTTTTTCTAATGTCCAGCCTAAGTCACCCCTTTTCCAGCTTAAAACCACGACCCCTCATCCTATTGTTCCCTGCCATTGTGAACAGTCTTCCCGAGCTTTCTGATAGACCCCTTTCAGGGATTGGAAGGTTGCTATAAGGTTCCCTCTGGGGTCTTCTCCCACCCAGGCTGAACAACCCCAGCTGTCTCAGCCTGTCCTTGTAAGAGAGGTGCTCTAGCCCTCTGAGCATTTTCATGCTTCACACTTCAGTAGAAATGTCTCAGTCATGTACCTGTTTCCTTCTGCAACACCTTCAGCAGGGAAAGCATCACCATTCTGATCTCCACTATGACCAGATGTTACCTTGGACACTCACATCTAGTGACACATCCAGCATCCCCACTCCACAAGCAAGGAGGATGAGTCTTGGCTGAGTCATATTCAGGAGCTGGAGCTGGCTCTTCCCACTATGAGCTCATGAGAAATATTGTGTTAAGCCACACAGTCTGGCTTCCTTCTTTATCAGAGGGCAGCAGAGAGGTCCCCTCCCCAGGGATGTGTGATGAGGGAGATGAGTACAGACAAGAAGAGAATTAATGTCTGTAATGTTGGCTTCCCTTCCATGTGTATGAAGAGCAATCTGCTAATTCTGGAAGAGGTTGCACAGAGCGATCTGGTGCTGGGGTTTTTGTCCTGCCATGACATCTCCACCTCTCCTGGCTCTGGATTCATCTCACCCGTTACACACCCACCAAGGTCAGAGCAGTCCTTAGGAGAGCAGAGCAGTGGGTTCACACAGTGGTTGAGAGGACATTCAGAGGGCAACTGGCTGCTAAGTTGTTTCAGATCAAGATGTGCTAAAGCATCCTTCATCACAGGGAATACACCTCCCTAGATACTCAGCCTTGTGGGAAATCTTTCTCTGGGCACAAGCAAGATCCTGGCAGCCTTCTTCCAGGCATTGCGCCACAACCCCCCAAAAAAGAGAAAAATGCAAGTCCAGAGATGCTCTGGAGATGGGTCCTGGCTGGGTACAGCAATGCAATTTCAGCCTGTGTTTGTGAAGTCAATGGTGTTTGTAAAGTAAACACAAACCATATGGTTCAAAGGGAGAGTAATGAACTCATTCATGTAGTAAAGCCGCCCATCTGGGCTGATGCATGTCAACCCCAGCTGGAAAAACAAAAGAGCCTACATCTAGGTCACAGCCCTGGATGTGGGCATCACCTCCTCTTCTCTATCAAAGCTCCGCAAGCTTCTCTGCTGGACATTTTCCCTCTGGGCTTCCTGCACTCACCACAACCCTTGGGCTCATCCCAGGTTTTAAGCATTTAGCTTTGTTTTCTTCTGGAAGGAGGTGGAGAGAAAAGATGGGGAAGAGATGATCACACCCATTGTGAAATCCTGACATGCTAACACAGAAGCAACATCAGATGAAAGAAAGAGGAGACGCTGTGTTATCACAACTCACAAGATGCTTTGGCCCCGCAGGAAAGCGGAGTAATGACATGACATCACATCCCATGAATTCCTACGTGCTGATTATTTATTTGCAAACATATTTTCCAGCCAAGATAAAGTTGGGTGACAAATTGAATCAATACTCTGACCCCAAATGACTCAGAAATAAGTGGGTAAAAATACAGCCCCATTTAAAAACAACTGCATTTATTTTGGGAGGGTTTCACGACATCGATGAGAGGAACGTCCATGTGTTAATAATAACCATTAACACTGCAGGGCTTTGCTGGGTCCACAGTGTGGCCCAGAAGAAGACATAGCACGTGAGACACCAGGCAACTGAGGCCCGGAGCAGGAAAAGAGCTCACCCAAGACTACACATGTCTGGAAACAGTCACTTCTCTGCCCTCAGGGGCAATCGGTTGGCTTTGCTGAGGGAGAATTCAACCAGTAGTGCTTGCCTACAGGAATCCCACCTTTAATTAAAAGCAGGCACAAATTTGCTGTTGATGTTTTTATGAGCTGTGTTGTTCCCAGCATGATGATCCAGAAACACAGTGCACAGCAAGATTCAAGCAGCAAGGTGCTTTCCTTTCTTTTCCTGCCTGTTGAGAGGTTCTCTCTACCTCAGCAAAAAAAATCTCATGGTATCATAGAATCATAGAACAGTAGGGGTTGAAAAGGACCTCTGGAGATCATCTAGTCCAACCCTTGTGTCAGAGTGGGTTCTCTTAGAGCAGATCCCCCAGGAACACATCCAGGTGGATTTTGAATATCTCCAGAGTTGGAGACTCTACATACCCAATTTCAATCAAAATTTTGTTTCTTCTTTACCAAAAATTCCACAAGTGAACTCACAGAATCATTCAGGTTGGAAAAGACCCTTGAAATCATCAAGTCCAACCAATAACCCTACTCTACCAAGTTCACCACTATACCGTATCTTCAAGCATCACATCTAAACAATCTCTAAACACATCCAGGGATGGTGACTCAATCCCCTTCCTGGGCAGCCTGTTCCAAGACCTTATGACCCTTTCCACGGAGAAATTTTGTCTAATGTCCAGCCCAAAACTCTCCTGGTGCAGCTTGAGACCATTTCCTCTTGTTTTACGACTAATTACCTGTGAGAAGAGACCAGCACCCACCTCTTCAGGTAGTTGTAGAAGAAGACAAGTTGTCCTCTCAGCCTCGTCTTCCTCATGCTAACCAGTCCCAGCTTCTTCGGCCACTCCTCACAAGACTTGTTGTCGAGGATCTCACAGACTTGATGATCTTAGAGGTCTTTTCCAGCCTTAATAATTCTGTGATGCAGCTGGAAACCAAAAGTAAATATTAAAAATTGAGCCAAAAGCAGAAATAAAAAAAAAAGAGACGAGGGGAGTGGAGCAAGGAGTGGGTCTGACTGACAAGTTGGAATTTTCTGCTGAGCATCTTGCCAAAGAGGAATATTTTGTTTCTGTTTCAAAGCCTTCCAAGCAGGTCTGTTCTTAATATATAGAACTCATAGTGTGCCCCACAGAAGTAATTGTCATGCCAGCGCTCCTCGCGTCGCAACATCTGCTCACAATGGTCCAGCTGCGTCAAGAAGCTGTGAGGCTCCTCTTTTCGGAAACCTATCCTGCAGCGTGAGTGTTTCTGGCTGTAGCTTATGCCAGTTGGGAGGTAGGGACTGGTGGCAGAGACACAAGACAGGGAGAAGGAAGCTCTGTAGGGCACGTGATAATAGGATGAGGGATGATGGGTTTACGCTGGAAAGGGTAGATTTAGGCTAGACATTAGAAAAATGTTCTGAGATCTGAGAGGGGGTGGATCACCGGAACAAGTTGCCTAGAGAGGTGGTGGAGGCCCCATCCCTGAAGACATCAGGCTTGATGTGGCTCTGGACAATCTGGTCTACTGAGTAATGCCCCTGCTTGTTACAGGGGGGTTGGATTAGATGACTTTTGGAGGTCCTTTCCAACCCTTATGGTTCGATTATTCAATTTTCCATGCTGCCTTCCTCTGGGAGGTTGTGAGAATGGATTCTGATTTGTGAAGATCTAAGTGGAGCGGTCATTGACTCATTGGAGATCTCCTCATGAGTATCATAGAATAGAATCACTGAATCACAGAATGGATTGGGTTCAAAGGGACATTTAAAGCTAATCCAGTCCAACCCCACTGCAGTGAGCAGGGACATCTCCAACCAGAGCAGGTTGCTCAGAGGTCCAAGGTCCAACCTGACCTGAAATGGTTCCAGGGATGGAGCTTCTCCCACCTTTCTGGGAAAACTGTACTAGCATTTCACTACCCTCACTGTAAAAACGATCTTATTTTAACTCATCTGAATCTTTCCTGTTTTAGTTTAAAACCATCACCCTTGTCCAAAAAGCCTTTCCCAATCTTAATTTTTCTGGAGATCATGTTCCAGCCTTCTCACCACCTTCCTTCTCTGTTAACACCACATTCTTGAAAGTCACTGCTAGAATAAACAGTCCAGATTTCCTTCACTATCAAATTGATCGTTGAAAGTCATTTAGACCAGCCTGCTTGGAAACCCTTTCAACAAATTCTATGACCTTCCGGTAGCTCTCTAAATATCAAACTGAGTCCAGATTTGGATTCACCCATTACCTGTGTTCTGGTCATTGTCAGGCACACGTCTAGCTTGAACCCTCTGGCAGAGAGGGAGACAGAACTTGTTCATCACTTTGCCAAAAGTTCTCCAAAAAAAAATCAGCACAGCCAGATGAGTCAGTTACAGGAGCAACACAACCTCATCCACCACCTCAGCTCATCGTGGACACCCCAGAGTGTTTTCAGCTCCTGACGTCTCCTGGGTAGGTGGTAACTGCATAGATCCTGAGGAGAGAAGCAGGAAGTATTAGAGGCTAATTCATGGGATGAACAAAATCACATTCTTAGCTTTATTAAATATATTGATTCAATTTCACAAAAGGGATTCCTAGGTGGTCAGCTCAGTTAGAGACATTTGTTTTGTCAATATCCAGCTTTAGTAAGGATGGATGCCACCCACTGGCTGTGCTCTACAGGGTCAGCAGTGCAAGCTGTATGTCTATATATGTGCAGGACTCACACATCTATACTCACGCTGCAGCCTGCTATTTACTCTGTGACGTAGACATTCCTTTCATCTGACATTGGAGAAGAGAAGGAAAGCAGAGCAGTCCTGGGCACCACCCATGAGGTCCCATTCCAACAGTACATAGAAGAGTCTGTCACACAGAAGGCAAGTGGCAGCCTCGGTTATCGCTCACACACACTCATTGCTTCTCATCTTCATAAGTCCCTACCAAGAAGAGAACACAACTTGCTTCCCAATTTTTCCTGTTAGAGCCAGGGTACATCACATCCAACACAGATGTCTCTTCAGAAATGAAAATCTGCTGCGGCTGGAGGATTCTGCTCCTCTCTGGCAGCCTGTTTCCATTTAATCAGACTCAAATTTCTCTCCCTTATTATCAGCTTTGGGCACAAGCATGATTCTGAGTCAAATGTAAAATAACCAGAACTGCATTTCTTCCCCTGTTTCACCAATTTCTTTATGCTTTTTGCCAAATGCAGTTGCAACTGTGCCTCCAGCTGGCAAGGTCACTTGTAAATATGGTGTCAGAGCTGTCTCATTCAAAACATTGCACCTTAAAAAGAGGAACAGGAATGAGTAAGTACCACAGCCATATCTCAGTGACAGAGGCACTGGCATGGACCTTCCAGTTATGTCATGGTCACACAGGGTCTTGCACTTGCTCATCTAGGGTGGTCATTGGCACTAATCAGGTGGATTAGGCAGGTCATCTCTTGTAAAGACTAATCACAGCCCTTTTCTTCCATGGGTTTTCCTGTTCCTCTGGCTTTATTTGGCTCATTTGGAAGATTCACACTGAAACTATCAGTCTAGTTCCCTTTTCTGACAGAACTTGCCCATATGACTTCAGAATAATCTTTGAGCACTAGTTTTTCAACCACAGGTACCTAAAAAAGCAGGTGCTTGTCTACTGGTGTCACCACACACTTAGGGGGGGTTCATTCCTTTCTTTTTCCACTTTTTGCTGAGTTTCATAGACTCAATAGAGTTGGAAAAGGCCTTCAAGATCATCAAGTTCAACCATTTGCCCTACAACTCGTAAGCACTAAACCATCTCCTGCAATACCATGTCTAGCTGCTTTTTGAACACCTCTGATGCTTCCACTATCTCCCTAGGCAGCCTGTTCCAAGGCCTCACCACTTTCTGTGAAGAAATTTTTCCTATTACCAAATCTGAACCTCCCTTGGCACAACTTGACCCCATTTCCTTTGGTCTCATCACTAGACACTAGGGAGAAAAGGCCAACACCCACCTCACTACAACCTCCCTTGACACCAAGGCTACTCAGCATCTCCTAAATTGCACAAAATCCACAAAATCATTTTCAGGCTCTCCTCAGTCTGAGCCTGCTTTTGACTGTAGTAAGGAGAACTGTTGCAATAATAGTGGGAGGAACAGGGGAATGGACAGGAGCGATTCCTCCAGTGGGAGTTGTGCTAATGGAGGGAGACATCGACTGGTGTGTTTAATGCATCTTTCCTATTTAATAGAGATAATAGAGAACAAGCATGGGTTCAAATGATATAATTTTGAAAGGTAATGGGAACAATAATACTACAATAAAGCCTAAAATGGCACAGGGCTGTTAAGGGGATCTGAAATGCGAGTTGTGGACTTTCATATCTCAACCCACCATGAAAATTTATTTGGAGATGAACAATTTGTGCAAATTTGTGGTGAGCAAAACACATCACAAAGCACTTTACCATGATCAGAAATGCAGCTAAGAGTCATTGTGTCCTTTTAACTTTCCAAAATGTAAGAACAAGTGGTAGGAGTAAGGTGAAGACCCAGCATAAATGTGAATTGAGGACATGCACCTACTCTAACTGTGAACCACCTTTCTAACTCATGCAAATGAAAACTTAATCCCCAGTCTGAACTGGGTTCAGCCCAGTATCGAGTGCATAACTGATAATCCGCTGAGCAGGACTGGACATTAGAAAACAGTTTTTAATCTGAGGGTGGTGGATCACCAGACCAGGTGGTGGAAGCCCCATCACTGGAGACCCTCAAGATTAGGCTTGATTACGCTCTTGGCAATCTATTCCAGTTAGAGATGTCCCTTCTTGTTGTAATGGGGTTGGGCTTTATGACCTTTGGAAGTCCCTTCCGACCCAATAAATTCTATAATTCCATGATTCAAGGACTGGAGTGCCTAGAGACAGCTCTGTGTAAATGAAAAGTTGTGCAAACATATATATAGACTGGTATTTGGGACATTATAGTCCCACCACGATTTATGGCATGAAGAGGGAGAAGAAGCAACACCAGACTCTTTCCAAGGAATATCCTGTGCGATACAGGTGCTGTGGCACTGGGTGGGAAGAGATAAATAAGCTAGTGTCACTCTAAGTGCATGTTCCTGGGTAGGTTTAAATAAATAGCTGGGAGATTTGCAAAGCTAAATCGGACCTAGAGGCACACACAGAGACACAATTAACAGAGCATCCCCTGATCTCAATTCAAACAGCCACATTCCTGGCTGAGACAGGACGATTCCTCAAGCCCAAATCTGCACATGAAACCTATACTGAGGCATCTGCCTCAGTCCTTTGCTCTCATTCTTCCCTCCATTACAGCAGCTTTACCCAGGACCTATAAACATCCAGGTGGCAATCAATGAGGTGTGAATATTTAGCTTATAAAGTTGGTCAAGTGTGAAGGATATCCATTCAAAGAGGGTGGGAAAGCAGTGATGGAAATTTATTACTGTCACTGCATTGCTGCTCTTTTGGATGCTCCTGAAGTGTATTGATGCACCAAATTAGTCAAAGAAGTCATGTTTGGGATCTGAACTGAAAGTCCACCAGACACCTTGCACTGGGCATGAACCCATGTGCTTGGAAAGCAAAAAATTACATTAGTCGTTGGATTTTTCTCCATGCACTTGGAAAGGTTTCACCTACCACCAGCAGTTTGCAAACCTCTGGCTCTTCTCAGCCTGAATCAGGAGTTCAAGCTGCCCATGACCATGTCTGCACTAGTGAGATGTACCAGGACAGCCTTTGTCCCGTGTGCCCTTCATCGCAGCCATTAGCTGGTACATAAGCTCCTGCACCCCAGTTATTACTCCATTTTCATGCTGACTTCCCTCTGGAAGTTGTTCTTCACTCACAGGAACCTCTGAACCAGTTCTGGGAGTTGTCTGGGAAAACCGTACCTGACCTGAGCCAAAACCGAACCAGATGCTGATGTGGCAGTTTAGCAATATAGACAGTTGTGGCCCTGATGCCAAGTGACACAGTATGGTTGACATTGGTGCAGCCAAACTCTCTCTTTCCCAAAAAAAATAAGTTGGCTTCTTCTACAGAGCTTGTTCTTGGTACATGCTAAGTCCTTCTCCATATGCAGGCAGTTAATGGGATATGTCTAGGAGATCACAAGTTGGCTTGGGTCAAGGCTGTGCTGCAGAGCACTCTAAGTGTTAAACAGCACTGATGAGCAAGTTCAAGCACGTTTCACTTCTTCAGCTTTGGATTCTCCAGGGCTTCTTACGGAGTCCAACACCAAAGTCAACAAATGCCAAATGGAAGCTGAATCTAGAAGGAACAGGATTCATCTGAGCAGTTTTAGCCATCTAAAGGTAGCATCTTGTCTAAGATTTTTATCTAGTGCTTCTCCAAGAATGAAAAATCATCTTCAGGAGATCCAGACCATCATTGCTGCACACCAAGCTCAGCGCAGAACAAGCTACCTTCTGCAGTCCTTAATCTCTCCCTGTTGACTTTAGAGGGAGTCTATGGAGCTACTGTTGACTGGATGACCCATATTTAAGCAGCTGTAGCTAATGGAGATAAACCCCAGCCATAGAGATCAACCAGCCAGTTCCTTGTCCCAGCAATTCACAGAAACATAAAATAGCAGGAGTCGGAAGGGACCTCTGGATATCACCAAGTCCAGCCCCCTGGTATAGCAGAGTCCTCTTTCTTATTGCATCTAAGTCACTGTCATCTCAGCTAGAGGCTTGTCCTAGCTGGAGAACCACAGACTAGCAGCCCACAGAGGGTTGGCATGTGAATGCCAAATGTTATAGTGCCACATGGGATCACTCCAGAGCACAAAGCAGGGTCGTGCCATGGATGGTCTAATCTACTCAAAATCTGAATTTAGCTCTTTTGCTGAGCCTGCAAAGGGGAGTGGAAAGGTGGAATAGCCCAGCTGTTGGTCTTCCATCCCACACAGCTCATCCAAAGCCCCCACAGGAGGAACTGGAAGGGAATCCTGGGGCAAGATAAGACCCTTTGGATGAGGGCTGTCACTCAGAAATCCTGAAAGACAAGGGGATAGGGGGAAGGACTGAAATGAAAGAATGATTCTGTCTGCTCCTAGGACTAAACATGTGCTGTTCTTGGCTGTAGCCGTTCTTGAGCTGTCGGCATCCTGACAAGGCACCTCTGTAACCTCTGGGACGATGTAACCCCTAGAAGTATGTTTATGATATTTGGGCTGTATGTACATCTGCTTTTACTCACATCAAGGAGCCTTTATGCCTGTCTGGGCTGAAGAAGGTGGAAAGGTTAACCTGTGTTGAAGCCACAAGCCCTATTTGAAACAGTCCCTGTCTCATCTGACCCAGGGCTACAGACAATTACACAGGCAGTTTGCAAACCGTTCCTACAACCTTTTGCTTTTGGCAACAGAGGTCTGACTGTGTTGGTAGTAGGAACACATTCTGTTCCCCTATCTTCAGAGCATTTCCAAGGTAAAGTCAAACCTAGGGGGAAACGTGGCTCCTTGAGCCAAAGAATAAGCCAGTTGGTTCAGGGCACACAGAGTCCTTCTATAGGAAAAGGACTGACAAAAATTCCTGCAACACTTCCCCATCCCATGGCTTTGGAAAGCCAGTGAACGTGAGCGTGCAGTTAGCAGAGAGTAGGGAGTGAAGGGACCCACAAAGATGGGTCCTGGCTACAGGACTTGATGAAGGCTGGATGCTCTGAGAGGTTTCAGAAGCATCCTCCGCTTCAGGATTGGCTGGTTTGCCTTATGAAAATTACAGTTTATATTGCAGGAACACCTAGGATCATGGAAATGTTTGGGTTGGAAGAGACATTTAAGCAAATCAAGACCAACCATTCACCCAGCACTGCCAGGTCATCACTAAATCACATCCTTCAGCACCACATCTCCATGGTTTTTCAATTATTTCAAGGATAGGGACTCCACCACTGCTCTGGGCAGCCTGTTAGAGTCCCACAGCAAGATGAGGAGGAACAGGGGAGCACACAGCATTTGAGGTCTGATGCAAGGAAAGCAAAAGAAGGTTTTTTACTTTGTCCTCTGTATACAGATATATTGAAAAATATTGAAAGGAAGATCTTCGTATTTTTTGTCTCAGATTAGACTTTTCACAATGAGAAGAAGTCGTTTTTTGCATATCATCCATTAAGACACTAATTTTGCACTGAAAATACCCAGTGCTGGTTGTGTGCCTGAGGTTGGATACACGAGGATTATTGTCTCCTTCACCAGCCCAGTACCAAAGATGTGGAAACCCTTAATTCATCAGGACATAAGAGGAGATCCAGACAAGATAGAGGGAAGTACTTGTTGATGTTGAGGATGGTGTGACACTGGCCCAGGTTGCCCAGAGAGGTGGAAGAAGTCCCGTCCCTGGAACCATCCAAGATCAGGTTAGACCTTGTGGCTCTGAGCAACTTGCTCTAGTTGACAATGTCCCTGCTCACTAGATGAGCTTTAAGGTCCCTTCCAACCCAAACCATTCTATGATTCCATGAGGAGCTGGACCCATGGGAAAAAGACGGGGATGCAGGAACTTCCCACTCAGTGTAAATCCAACAGCTATAAGCCACTTGCCTTTGCTTTTGTTCTCAACCATCCAACAGTGCAAATTGCCATATCCCAGAGGAGGCTGAGCCTGCACTTACATTGATCTGGGGCTGTTGGTTACCATCGGTCTCACTTCCAATTACTGGGCCTCCTATCCTCTGTTGCTGTTGTAATTCAAACACAAGTCCAGGAAAGTTCAAGAGACCTAACTACAGGAAGCAGTTGGCAACTTATTAGGATAATTTCTGAAGTCCCTGCAGAATTTCTTTACCTTCAAGTCTAGACCTTTCCTATTTCTGCTGCGTTGTTTTGAACATAAAACCAGAGTGCAATACTCAAGGGAAGACTATACGGTTCCATTTATACACTGATGGCCTCCTGGCCACCAGCCAAGTGAGCACAAATGCATCTAATCTCAAAATAACCCTCTGCGAGCTCCTACTGCATTTTTTTATGGCCGCTGAACATTGAGCAGATTACTTCATTGACTTGAACATAACGGTGCCAAATAGCGACAACAAATAACTGGACAAAGCCTCACAGAAAACAAGTGAATTCAGTCATGCACAGTATGATGGAAGATGAGAGAAAAGATGGAGCACAACACCGTGAAGGATCACACCTTGCTGAAAATACAAAAGCCCACTCAGGCGGTGGGATAGATATGGGAAAGGATTCTGGAATTCAGTCATTGTTTACACCAATCTGCTACAGAGAAAAGGATGTGCACAAAAAGGAGGGAGCTCCAGTGGCGTGCGGGAGTGAAAGACTATTGTAGACATGGTCAAAGTAGCTACTCAGTGCACCTTTTTCATAACAGTGGCAAATAAGCCCCTGGAAATGGGGCAAGTTATCAGCATCATTTTTCGTTTCCTGAATCCTCTTTTTAAATATAGGTACAAGGAAAGAAATGAGAACTAGGTCCTAGTTCTAGATCTAGGAGACATCTCCAGTTTATATTCTACAGAAATGTGAATCAGAGTGAGAATCACATAATATCTTTTGTTGGGAGAGAGCTTTAAGATGATCAAGCCCAACCTCTGACCCAGCACTGCCAAGTCACCCTTAAACCATGTCCTTTGGACCATTCTAAGGGTTATTTATGATCTTACTATCCGAAGTCAACAGATACAAAGTCTTGTCTGCTGGTTTGCCACCAGCATGGTACAGTCTCTTCACAAAAATGGAAGTAATTAGAAGGAGCAAAGCCTGTACTGCCTCTCTGCTGTGCTCTCAGTGCTTTATACAGAGTATTTTATAAAAGTAGGTTTCTTAAAGGGGTTTATGCATCTGTGGAAAGTTCTTTCTGGTGATAAGACCCAAACATCCTGATGAGTATCCATAAATAGCTGAAAGTTGTTAGGACATTGGTAGGAGCAGAGAAATCTGGAAACAGACCTGAAGGAAGAGGTAAAGGACATGTAAAGGAGAGCAAGTAAAACAGATTTAGTATAAAGACTGCTCCTTCTTTTACCCAGTGTTAAAAAAACACCTGAGAAACATAAGGTTTTGAGTGTGCATTTAAGAAACAAAGTGGGCTGCAAGTAAAAACCTGGAGAATACCAAGGAAAAAAGTAGAGGAGGAGAGAAAACAGAGTGTGAGAACTGCTGCAGCTCTTCCTGAACACTGGGGGATTCAGAAAGGGCTGAAACCACATCAAAAAGCCAAAGATGAGGAAAGCCACAAGCATGTTTTGAGCATGGCCAGCTCCACTCGAAGCAGATTAGCAGCGCCGATAGATAATTGCAGAGTGAAATGCTGCCATGTGCCACAAGATTCAAGCTTCCCACTGGGGCTCTTTCCAAAATTATTTTTAAAAAATGCAAACAAGATGAGCTTGCAGGGCTATAACACGCCGAGCTGGGAAAGAAAAAGGTTTGAGTCAAATTTCAGAACCCCCGCTAAGCCAAGAGGACAAACTCAGCGTTGAAGAAGGTCATTGGAGCTGGATGCTGAACACGATACAAAGAAAAAGGCTGGAAGGAAAGATGCAGGTGTAAAACGTCATCAAGATTTGTGCCAAGATAGCAAATTTTGTGGAGGAAAAAGGTCTTTCAAATAAGTTTCAGTAGCTGCAGATTCAGGCTTATGTCTCTGCTCTCTCTGAGCTGGAGCAAGCCAAAGATGACCATCAATAAGTATCAATAACAAGGTGTTTCTTCAGTTTTAGTTTTAATCTTTGTTTACATCTCCTGAAGCTTGGTGCAGTTGGGTTAATGGATCTTGAAGGTGTTTTCCAACCTAAACTACTCTACGATCCTATGAAACTTCCCCTTCCACACTCTCCAAGAAGTAAATGAAAGCACTGCAGCTTGCTTTGCCTTTGAAGTCGTTGAAAATGTCCCTTGAATTTGGAATTCCTCCTTTGGCCAAAGAAGAATCCTGTATGGAAAACTAAGAAAGCATAGAACTGAGAAAATACTGAAGCTACTTAGGTTAGAATGGCTGTGGTCTTCCGTGTGATTTCACACGTGCTTGGGAGCTCATTTTGAATGTGTTCCTCAAATAAGAGACCTCCTGGCCAACTGCTGGGTCATGTCACCCTCCAAAAGATAATTCGGGCTGACTCAGCAATCCAGTTCTACACTCTAACCACCTCAAGTGCCAAACAGTGTTTGAAGGCTGGAAAGACGTCCTGCAGAGAAACTCTTCATCTTTCCTGTAGCCCACTTTAAGTACTGGAAGGCTGCTACAAGGTCTCCCACAGCCTTCTCTTCTCCAGGCTACCACAGAGTAGGATTCACTGATTTTGAGTTCTTCAAACCACGCACAAAGTCTTTCTGTGTGTCACTAACCCATACCCTAATCCCTTGGTCCTTCACAGGTTGTCAGTGGCTTGAGTAACTTTGTGAGGGCTGATTTCAGCTGAGGCTGAAATGAATTCGAACATAAGGATTTTCTGGTGAGACAAATGCTTAAAATACTGAAAGCAAACGTAGAGCTAATGTCTCAAAGGATGAACAACCTTACCAATCTTCAATATTTCATAAAAATAGAGCTGAAATTTTTGACAGGTGACAGAGTTAATAACAACATAGCTGGAGGCCTCAGGAACACTCTACAGAGCTGTCTTTCAGGATGCTCTCAGCCTGCCTCAAGGTCAGAAGGTGTCTCACACAGTTGCTGAAGGTCCCTCCCAGTCCTGTTTGCTCAGAGTTTATAAAGGAGAATCACAGAACCATAGAAACATTTGGGTTGGAAAAGACTTTAAATCATAGAGTCCAAGTTTTGCCCCAGCACTGCCAGGTCCCCACTAACTCTTGTCCCTCACCCCATGTCTCCAGGGCTTTGCAAGCTCCCCAGGAATGGGGACTCCCCCACTGCCCTGGGCAGTCTGGGCCAGGCCTGGACAACCCTTGTGGGGCAGAAATTTCTCCTCAGGGCCAACCTCAACCTCTCCTGGGGCAACTTGAGGCCAGTTCCTCTCCTCCTGGGGAAAAGAGCCTGACCCTCCACCTGGCTCCAACATCCTGAAGTTCAGGGAGTTGAGAAGAACGAGAAGGTCTCTCCTGAGCCTCCATTTCTCAAGAAAAACCCCCAGTTCCTCAGCTGCTCCTCAGAACTGGTGCTCCAGCCCCTTTCCCAGCTATGTTGCCCATAGTCACAAAACACCCTCTGTTCCAAAACCCATTGTTTCGAATCATTTTCCTACAGAAAAATGGAATTCAGCCTGAGAAAACTCCCTTGCTGGCAGGACTCGCAGCAAGTGCGATATATCTCAATTAAGGACAAGAAAAATGTGACTCTATCGACATTTGGAGAGGGAGGACTTTGGGTTTCTCTATTAAAACTATCCCAGTGCATGAGCCGTCCCTCTGCCCATGAAATTCTTTGCCAACAACGTCAGGTCCGTATAAACCATGTGCTGGTCCGCCAAAAGCTGTCCTTGCTCACCGAGCTTTTACTGCTACTTTTATTTTTGCTCTATTACTATTTCCTGTAGAAATTCAAGACTTTATGAGGTGAAGGACTGACAGAGCAGGGATTTTTTTTTTAATTGTATCCCGTAGGGGTTTTTTTCGCTTTCCTCCATTTCTCTTTTTGTTTTACTTTTCTCTAGACATTGGATATTTTTTCGCATCTGATGAAACTGAAAAAAAGGGGAAAAGAAAGAATTTGTTATAAAAAATTATTATAAACCCCAGACTATTTTAAAATGAACTCCATAAAATCACCTATGAAAATAAGCTGAGATGTATGATGGAAATCAGTTCTTGCCTTGCCACAAAATGAAGCTACACAGAAGCTTAAGAAGGTTGTCGATGACGGATGAGACACAAGCAGACACAACCACTGACAATTACTCCTCTGAGTAATTTATAATTGTCCCTAATTACTCAGGGAGATATGAGAAGCTCCCTGGAGCTCCAGTACTCCTACAAATGCGATGGCTGGTCAGGGGCAACATCAGGCTGATCAGGATGAACCCACCAAATTGTTGAGGCACCATGCTTGGAGACATTCAGGTCAGGCTTGATGGAGCTCTGGGCAATCTGGTCTAGTGAGTGATGTCCCTGCTTGTTGCAGTGGAGTCGGACTGGACTACCTATGGAAGTCTCTTCATATTCTATGATTCTATGATTCTATTCCACCTCAAGGAGACATGTAATGGCTTTGTCCCTCCTGCAGCCAGGGTGCTTGAGCCATTTCATCCTCCAGAGCTTTGCCATACTACAACCATCTCTGCTAGTGTCTCTGTGCCTCAGGCCACCACAGAGACACATGCCCAGTGTCACACACTCCACCTTTATTTCATGGTCCCTGAGACACCCCAAATATATCCCCCAGCCCTGAAAACTGAAGTCCAGTACCTGAGGTGGACTCTTCTGTCTCTCCAGCAAGAAGAGAGGAAGCCATTTTCAGCCAGGACTACATTTTCCTAGTTTAGTCCAAATTTGGAAGGATTTGAAAAAGAGGATGAAGTACTTTTGTTGCACATGAAGTGTTTTGAGACCTTCATCAGGAAAGGTCATAAGAAAGAATAAAGTTGACTTGATATCACAGAATCACAGAATCACTCTGGCTGGAAAAGACCCCTGGCATCATCAAGTCCAACCATCTACCCTACCTTACAAGTTCACCCCTAAACCAGATCTCTCAACACCTCATCCAAACAATCTTTAAACACACCCAGGGATGGCAACTCAACCACCACCCTGGGAAGCCCATTCCAGTGCTTCAATACCCCGTCTGTGAAAAAATTCTTCCTAATATCAAATCTAAAAAACCCACCCTGTTGTAACTTGAACCCATTCGCTCTTTTCTATCACTAATTGCTTGTGAGAAGAGACCAGCACCAACCTCTCCACAATGTCCTTTCAAGTAGTGTAGAGAGTGATAGGTCTGCTCTCAGCCTTCTCTTCTTAAAGAGCTCTAACTCTTTCAGTCTTTCCTCATGAGATTTATTCTCCAGGCCCTTCACCAGCTTAGCTGCCCTCCTCTGCACCTGCTCCAGCACCTCCACATCTCTCATGTATTGAGGTGCCCAAAACTGGACACAATACTCAAGATGTGGCCTCACCAGTGACAAATGCATGGGGATGATCACCTCCCTGCTCCTTCTGGCCACACTATTTCTAATACAGCCAAGATCCATTGGGCTTCTTGGCCATCTGGGCACACTGCTGGCTCATATTCATCTTCCTGTCAGTTAGAACCTCCAGGTCCCTCTCTGTCACATGGCTACCAGCCACACCTCCCCAAGCCTGTAGCGTTGATATGACCTCACCACCACACAAATACCTTCATCTTTAAAGAGAACAATCTTTAATAAAGCCAAACCTTCTTTCCCAAAACTAATTTCAGCCTTGGTCCAGGAAGAAAAGAGACTGAGATCAAAAAGGAATCAATACTCATAGGCCACAAAACAAGAAAAGGGTTCATTTTGAGAACTTTTTAAGTGCAACTGCATGACTCAGGGCTCTGAGCAATCCTGATAGCATCAGCTGTCATATGGCTCCCCTTTCTCCAGTGAAAAATCCCACCACCACCAAATACTCCACTCTGCTTTGGCTTCTGGGTACCAAAGAAGAAACAAACAGGACCTTCAAACCAAGGTCAGGAGGATTGCAATGGTGGAAATCAATGAAAGGATGGTCGGAGCCTAGGTAGGAATGTCAGGAAGACATAGCTCCTAGTATCTGCTGTCCACCAGCCACTGTGGTCCCATGTAAGGAAGGAGCACCACAAGAGTCAGGGCAAAACCGCAAGTAAAGGCAGAAGGTGAACTACCTTCTCCATTGCCCAGTGAGGAGAGCTGCAGTGAGTACAAGCCCAGCATTGGCAACATAAGTTGGAAGAGATGAAGCCACAAATTGGGGCCTTGACACGTCAAAATCGTCCCCTGCTGAGCATCTGGCACAGGTCTCACTTTTGATTTTCATCACCCTGATGAAACCTAGTTAAACCCCACAACCCTATCAGACTTAGGAGGGATTGGCAGGAGGGTGATAACCAGATCCTCCATCAAGGCAGGACTCCTGAGTGAGAGAAACTTGGCGAAGAGCAACGCAAAACCCAGCGTTGGACTCCAAGCCAATTCCAGGATATTAAAATAGAAATAGTAACGTGCCTAAATTTAGACTCCCATCTCCAAATGTTGGAGTTCTGGGGCATAATGGAACAATATAGGCTTTAACGGTGCACTTCAGAGGGTTGTGTTTTTGGCTGGCTTCTAAGGAAAAGAACCTTATTTCATCAGCAGCCATGTGTGCTTCTCCCTGTGCTACACACGGGCCAGAGACAGCTGCTTTCAAGAACAAACTGGAAGTCCTCAAATATACTGGATTCCTTGAAAACAAGTGCTGAAGTCATAGAATCATAGAATCATTGGGGATTGGAAGGGACCTCGAGAGATCATCTAGTCCAATCCTCCTGCCACAGCAGGATCACCTAGACCAACTCACACAGGAACACATCCAGGCAGGTCTTAAACATTTACAGAGAAGGAGACTCGACAACCTCCCTGGGCAGCCTGTTCCAGTACTCTGTTACCCTCACTGTGGAGAAGCTCCTCCTGATATTTATATGGAACCTCCCATGTTCCAGCTTGCACCCATTACCCTTTGTCCTATCACCAGATAACACTGAGAAGAGCCTGGCTCCATCCTCCTGACACCCACCCATCACATGTTTATAGACATTAATGAAATCACACCTCAGTCTCTTCTTCTCCAAGCTAAAGAGACCCAGCTCCCTCAGCCTCTCCTCATCAGAGAGCTGTTCCACTCCATCATCTTCATGGCTCTGCACTGGATTCTCTCAAGTAGTTCTGTGTCCTTCTGGAACTGATGGGCCCAGAACTGGACACAATACTCCAGATGTGGTCTCACTAGTGCAGAGTAGAGGGGGAGAAGAACCTCTCTCTATCTGCTAAACACCCCAATTCTGATCCACCCCAGGATGCTGTTGGCCCTCTTGGCCTCATCTGCCTCTGGTGGGCATCCAACTATAGAGCAAATAGCTATGACATGAGATCTAGAGACCAACAGCTTCACCATAGAACACCCACACCAAAGGAAGTGCCAGCATTGAAAAACCTTTCAAGTCTGGAGTCTTTTTACCTCTCCTTGTGCACTGAATAGAGAGAGAAAGGCATGTCCAGGTCCTAATTCAAGATGTCTAGCCAGTAATTCAATGTCCCCATCACTCCTGGTCTCTTCATTAACCAGATAGACTGACAGTGGTGGAAATGATTCAACAAGAGTTATCACTTCAGCCAGTCTTGTTCAACATCTTTGTTGTTGACATGGGCAGAGGCATTGAGTGCAGGTATGAAGCAAAAAAGCCTGCCAAGGAGTGTGGGATGTGTGGGGAGCAGGCAGTGGAAAAGGAGATGAGATTGTCTAGCACAAGAGGAAGAAGAATATAACTAAGAAGTAAAGGGCTACTATTGGGAGTAGAGGAGAATATTAAAAATAAATAAAGAGATGGGCAAAATAACCAAAGGGGCTAAACATCCCCGGTTTGGTTGAGAAAGGCAGCATAAAGGCAGCCTTTTTGGGAAAGAAAGACAAAGCTCTACCTCTTCTGGAATTCAGGGATACAGATGCCTCTTTTTGGGAATTGTTTACACCTGGTCACCAGGGAGTGGACTGAACAGCCAAAAAAGACTGAGGTCACTTTGAAAAAACCCTTGTTGGGACTGGGGGTTTTGTTTTATACTATTTGTTTATTTAAATGCTTGTTCTATGTTTTTTTTTCAGATGAAGCAGCTAGTGTTTGAAGAGACTGAGCTCGGCGGAGGGCAGGTACGTTTTTAGGTTAGCGGTAGCGCTATTTATCATTTTTAAGACAAATCTGACTGCCCTGATGGGAATTGGTGTCTTCAGGGAAAGCTGCCCAGTTGTCGTATTAATCATGGCTTTTAGTGTTTTCATTAGGGTTTTGGTTTTGGGTTTAGCATGGGATATTCATTTATTTTTTTTTCCCCTTTTAATTTAGATTTCAGTTGCCCCAGGGCTTTGGCCTGGTAACCTTTGCAGAGTGTTTTTCCTCAGTCCCTTTCCAACCTATGAATTTTATGAAGGCTGCTACTAATCCGTAGTACTGCTGTCTCTAAAGATCTGATGGTGTTCGAGGGTTTCTTTCTTGCAAGACGAAGAAATAGAGAAAAAAATCAGAGTAAAAATTAATGTTTAGAGTTTCAGCTATGGAGCATATCACACTGATGTTCCTCCAAGGGCTTTGTGGGCCACCGATGCCATCTTCTTCTATTACAGCAACATCTCAACACTTATTTCACCTCTCAA
This sequence comes from Phoeniculus purpureus, assembly GCA_028565055.1. Lineage (NCBI taxonomy): Eukaryota > Metazoa > Chordata > Aves > Bucerotiformes > Phoeniculidae > Phoeniculus > Phoeniculus purpureus. Next base: position 2,799,299 of record JAOXOE010000506.1, read on the forward strand.
GACTGTCCTGCACCTGGTGAGTGTTTCTTACTCCAACCAGTTTGCTCAGGTTTCTCTGAGGTCCCCAAGACTGTTTCTTTGGAAAATAATTCCGTGGCTTAGAAAACAAAAGGAAGATGAAACCCCACCTGAAATGAACCATGGGACGTTCTCAGAAGGTGTCCCCTTCCCTGAGAAAAATGTTAGGTCTGAGCAGTAAGGAAGTTGCAGTCAACAGCTTAATAGCTGAAACAGCATTTTTATCGAAATCACTGTTGTAGCAAGTCCAGAAGAGCCACAAAGATGATTCAAGGGCTGGAGCACCTTTGCTATGAGGATAGGCTGAGGGAGTTGGGTTTGATCAATCTAGGGAAGAGAAGACTCCAGGGGGACCTTCTAGATGCCTTCCAATACCTGAAGGGAACCTACAGAAAGGCTGCAGAGGGACTTTTCACAAGGCAGATCTACCACTAGGACAAGGGGAGATGGTTTTAAACTGAAAGAGAGCAGGTTTAGACTAGATCTTAGGAAGAAGTTCTTCTGTGCTAGGGTGGAGAGACTCTGGAATCGATTGCCCAGAGGGGCTGTGGCTGCCCCCTCCATGGAAGCATTCAAGGCCAGGCTGGATGAGGTCTTGAGCAACCAAGTCTAGTTGAGAGGCATCGCTACCCATGGCAGGGAGGTTGGAGTAGACAGTCTCTGAGGGTCTTTCCAACCTGAGCCATTCTGTAATTCTATGATCACCATTTTGTAATTTTTTTTTTCCTGTAAGAAATGTTCCTCTTTGGAATGGAATTCAGCAGTAAAAACATTTAAAGACTCAATAAATACAAAATCATCTTTCTCACTTAGGGCTAGTAAGTTACAAATGGCAACTTGCAGGAGTGTGCTGTGAGTCACAACAGCATAGATAAGGGAGAAAAAGGAGGCATGAAATCTGCCAAAATATCCCAAATACTCTCACTGGTATCTGAGATGCTAGAAATAATTAAGAACTGATGCAGGAAACAAGAGCTGAGCCTCATCCCACTTGCTTGTAAGACTCATCCCACCCCAGGAAGACCTATAATAATTTACCCCCAGTACAATACCATTTTAGAGAATTAAGTTTGAGATGTAGGTGGCTTCAGTCTCTGCAGGAGCTCAGAAAACTGTGCAAAGGGGATTCCTCTGCCCCCGACAGAGGAATTCCACAGTGGAGTCAACCTTACAGGAAGGGCAGACCTAGACTCAATATTGGATGAAAAACTGGATGAAGTCACAGTTCTTGACCCATCATGGCCTTTTCCCACCATGTTCCCAACCCCTGAACACAAAATGGCAGAAAAAACCATGATCCTGGAGTGGGAATGCATAAACCTCAGTGCTGGCAGGGACAGAGTCAAGGGAGAAGGCGAGAAGAAGAGCTCAAACCCCACCAACACATCTGTATGGTCAATGCAGAGAGCCACATGTGAAGGTGAATCCAATCTTAGAATAAAGGGAATCATCCTTTTTGAAGAAACCAGCTCTTCTGTCATGACAGCAGTAGGGACCTGGTTTAAGGAGGTTTCTGACTTGGGCATCTCCATTAACTACCTACCACTGATAAGAAACCAAGGGGTGAACATCCAGCTGCAGCAGGAGGGACCAATGGTGCCACACTGTCACTTGGTCCCTTCCCCCCTCCTTCACTCCCTCCCCCAAAATGAGAACAGGAAAATAGTCAGTAAAAGGTAACTAGTGGACGTATTTAAAAGAAATTAGAGGAAATGGATCCACATCCTGTGGAATTCACCCTTGCCAAAGCCTGCAAAGCCGAGTCCTGTGGCCAGATTTAGAAAGGGAGCAGAGAATTTAATGACCAATAACACAGGCAAGCAAAAACGCCAGTGCACGCCCCAAAGTCCCACAATAGTGAGGCTCCTGTTTCTGCCTGAATAGCTGAAAGTGCCTCTGTGACACAGGGCAGGAATGCACGAAGCATCCCCCTGAACGGCTCACTTACATTTGCAGACATGCAAATATTATTAGCACGACGAGTATAGAAACGAGGGCACCCAAGAGACCCAGGGCTGGGCAACACATCCAAGAGCTTTAGAGAGGTAAAATCTGTCACCCTGCAACTAAAGTGGCCTCAAATTAAGGTCCAAATGCTCTAAATTTTATCCTTAATCCATCCCACTTCACAAGAGGTCACAGAGAAAAAAACTGAGGGGAAGCTTCTCCCCCTGTGCTGAAACAGTGCCTTCACGCAACAAAGAGCCCAATGGAACGAGAGCGTCAACATAAACCTCCTGGTTGCATCACATGTCTGAGAAGAACTTTGAAAACTGGTCCCTGTTTCCAGAGTGTTTTGAGACCCACCTAAGCGGTAACAACTGCTCTGCAGCTCTGCTCCCTTCATGGTCCAAGTGTTGGCACGTCTGACGGATTCTGTCACGAGCAAAGGTTCAAATTCAGCTCACGGCAGAGAACTGATCCTGAAAAAAGTTGGTGGTTTCAGCCCAGCAGTTACATGAATTGTATGAGACAGCAAAACCTTCAGCTGAGAAAGACAGTCTGTCCCAGCAAGCCTGAGCCTGGAACCTCAGAGACCTGGCTTCTCTTCCCAGTGCCTCTCCCAGTTTGTGGACCTGCCACATCACCACCCCATCACTCCATTTCCTCAGTCCAGTTCAAGAGCCTGTGGAACACGTTTGCAGATATGAGTTATCTGCCAGTGACATGCTCATGCCATTTTCATGACGTGCAGGATGTCTGGAAGCAGTTCTCCCTTCTCACTATGTTCTTCTCATACAGACAGAACATTTGCACCTTCAGGTGCAGCAGCAGCATCTGCCACCCACAGTAAAATCCCTATTAACCATGTCCATAGGGGACGTTGAGAAAACTCAAGGGAACTTGGGTTGCTGAACCCATAGCCATGAAAACATCTCTCATCCAGTCCTTTCTGGGGTAGCTTCAAAGCTTCTAGCAGTGTTGGAACAAAACTGGTAAAGCAAAAGGTGTTTTTTCAGTCCTCTGAACCCTTGGTTTGCAATAATCCAGGTGTGGATTTAGAGGAGTAAGAGCAAGAAGAAAGCAAGAAGTTTTCAATAAATACAGGCAGTAGATAAAGATCACTGGAACAGATTGTCTAGAGAGGTGGTGGAGACACCTAAAGACAGTCAAAGTCAGGCTATGAGCAATCTGTTCTAGTTACTATGTCTAATTAACTTTGTCCCTGCTTGTTATAGGGGGGCAACTCTGTATTGGGTCACATTCCCAGCTAGTGCTGGCTGATGGGACCCCAGTAACACTTCTGAAGCAAATAAATTACAGCCCATGGCAATATGGGCCAGTGCTTTTACTGAGCTCCCCCTTTGGTTTTATTTCTGGTTATTTCTGGACTTCTTCTGAACCCCACTCTGGGTGGAGACAAGAGTTTCTTTCCAATTCGTTCACACCGAAAAAAATCAATGGCACTGGCACCATCAACAACAACAGGAAGTCATATCCTCCCTTAAAGTGAGGGACTTCAAGTCTACCACTGACAACTCCATCCTAAAGGGGTTTTCCTGTCCTAAGAAGAGTGAGGCACTGTGGTAGGTGGCTTGTTCTAGAGGAGACAAAGTGCAGACACTGTGGTTTTGTAGACATAGAATCATAGAATGCATTGAGTTGGAAGGGACAATCAAAGGTCATCTAGTCAAACCCCTCTGCAATAAGCACGGACATCTCTAACTAGACCAGACTGTCTAGAGCCCTATCAAGCCTGACCTTGAATGTCTTCAGGGATGGGGCCTCCACCACCTCTCTAGGCAAGTTGTTTCAGTGATCCTTCAACCTTAGATTAATGAACTTGTCTAACCTAAATCTACTCTTTTCCAGCTTCAAACCTTGACCCCATCCTCTCATTCCATGCCCTACTGAATAGTTCTTCCCCAACCTTCTGATAGGCCCCTTTCAGGATCAGGAGGTAAAAGCTAGATCACTTGAGTTGTTTCAGATGTATTTTCAACCAAACCTTTGTGACTCTACTTTCAGGATCCAGCCTAAGCTGGAAGAGTATCCAACCATGGAAACTTTTCCCATTTCCAGACTATAAGGTCATATCAAATGATGACGCTCCAAATGAGGTCTGGTTGTTTCTAGTCTTTTTGACTACTGGACCACAGGATTCTTACAAAATGCAGGTACCACTCATATATAGAACCATAAATTTATAGAATTGTTTGCTTATCCCCGTGTTTCAGACAAGCCAACATGTTTCCAGTATCACTTAAGAACTAATTTGCATGTCCTGGCATGTCCCATGTCAGATATCTGGGCTATTCTTATTACTTGGACACTCATGAATGTGAGATCAGAATTTGAAATGTCATCTGCTACTTGATACTGATTACCGACCTAATTGTGACATACGTTTTCCTCCTAATGCATTTCACATGGCTATGACAAACCGCATGGGAGCACCCACAGAGTTGGTGACTTAACTGAACAGGCTTTATCATTTTTCCTAAGGGCTGAAGGAGTCCTTTTGGCAATTTCTCCACTGTTTTTCCACTATTTCGTTCCAAATTGCTGACACTGCTGTATCAAGATGTCCAGATGCCTTTTTTTTCCTGACAGGGATTTGCCCCGTGAGGCTTCTTGCTCCACAGTGTTGATATGTATATGGACTCCAAAACTCCCCTGAATTTCCCCAGCTTACCTGGTATCGTTGTGTTGTATGTCATATATCACACGTCACCTCACCCGGTATTCTGCTTTCTAGAGCAATTCACAACTCGGAGGACCACAAATGACAGCTCAGCAGGATCTGAAAAGATGCTGATGAGACCACGCAGAGCTGAGCCCCATAGAGCCAGTTCCCAGTTGGTCCAAACAGATGCATGTAGAGCAAAGTGTCTATGGAATCTTTCATCTTGACAGAGACAAGCAGGAGTTTTCATGTGGACTGTCCTTCCTACAGCACAGATGTAGGCTGAGATCTGCAGTTGTTGCACTAACAGCTCAAAAAAACAAGAGGTTTAAGACAGTTCCACAGACCACATTTTGATGCAGACATTTTGTATGCAGCACTTTCAACATATTTCCCCAAAGCTGATAAGTCCTGCCTCCGTGTCCTCCTCAAAGCTAGAGATCACCTACTGTTGTCTTGCCCAGATTCTAACCATCATACAATCATTAAGGTTGGAAGAGACCTCCAAGATCATGGAGATTGTTTAGTGGTTCAGGGTTGTAGGGAGATGGCTGGACTTGATGATCTTGAAGGTCTTTTCCAACCTTGATGATTCTATGATTCCATCATCTAGTCCAACCATCATGGTACCACCCATGGGGCTGTGAGGCAACTGAGACTTATTGCTCACCATCTTTACGGCTGATCCTCCAGATCTACAGAAATCAAAGGCACTGACTGAAAGAAGCAAAGTCTGACCAAGACAAGCAGAGGAATCGAAGATGATCCCTCATCCTCAGAGAATCCCATAGGAAAAAAACTAAAGTTGGAAAGAAGATAGCAATAAAAACTAACAGCAAGAGAAAGCATTCCTTTAGCCCCTGCGTGGAAGCTGTTAAAGTGCAGCCAAACCCGCTGTCAGCGAAGATTTGCAGAGGCCCAAGTGAAAAGAAATCTAAGAGGCAAAGAAATACGTAACCAGGATATTTAAATGGCATGTTCGATGTATTCGTTCAAGCCAAAGGACTATGACGGAGTCACCATGTTAGCCAAGCAATGTCAACAGAAAGCAGATAGGGTATCACAAGAAAACAGGCTGTGGGGGAAATTTAAAGAACAGCCAAGGCATGAGGGCCACCAGAAAAAAAAATAATAAAAAAGTATTGTGAAGAGGAAACCGACAGATTGAGAGAGGAAAAACTACCAGAAATGTAGTAAGTTCTACCAGGGGACCTTTAGGTTGAAAATTAAGAAAAGCTTTTTCAAGGAAAGGGTCATCAAGCCTTGGAAAAGACTGCCCAGGGAGGGGGTTGAATTACGATGCCTGGAATTGTTTTAAAGGTGTGGAGATCTGCAGCTTAGGGACAGGGTTTAGTGGTGGCCTTGGGGCAATTGCGTTCATGGTCAGATTCAATGCTCTTAAAGGTCTTTTCCAACCTAAAGGATTCCATGATTCTATCTCAGTGACTTTTTGTTTGCAAACCAAGGTGTGCTCTGCTTCAGAGTGCCCATGGAAAGGTGTCTGAGTAGATTGGTCCTCCACTGGCAGCACTGGCTGCAGCTCTGGCTATGATGAGGAAGAGGTATCTAAGGTGACAAAGACAACACTATGGCCTGTAGTTGAGCACAAACCACATCACACAAGCCAGGGTGCAAAGGCAGCTGATACCGCTCTGCTATCAGCAGGTCTGCTCTCACCAGACAATCACAGAATCATCAGGGTTAGAAAAGACCTTCAAGACCATCAAGTCTAACGGTACAGCCTACAACCCCAAATCACTAAGCCATCTCCTGAAACACCATGTCTACCTGTTTTTTGAACACCTCTAGGGACAATGCTTCCACCACCTCTCTGGGCAGCCTGTTCCAAGACCTCACCACTCCTTCTGTGAAGAAGTTTTTCTTAATATCCAATCTGAACCTCCCCTGGCGCAACTTGACTCCATTTCCATGGAAGGTGTCAGAGCTTGTACTGTGAACAGCTACTTCCTCAGCTCCACATCAAAATTCTCCTATGGCCAAAAGCCACCTCCAGAGCTGGGCTGGTCTAGCAATGATCCTGCACATAAGCAGAGATGGCAACCAAGGCCCCCTACATGAGCACCTAAGACCACGAGTTGAACACTTGTGCTTCACTACGTTTGAGTGTTTACCAAGAAAGTTGAGCTAGTTTTGTTCCTTACTCTCTGGGTCCAAAGCAAAATTATCATTATCATAAAAGGATAGAAAAATGACCATAAAGCTGTATCAGAATCAGAAAAAACCCCACATCTGATGCTTGTGAGAGTCCCTGTCATCCCACATGTATACGAGAAACAGAGACCATCTTCTTTTGATTCATCTGACAGCACGCAATTTTTTCCAAATGAATGATTCTTAAGTAGCTGTCACAATCCCAAATTAACTCACGACACAAGGTCTTTAAAACTGGGCAGATAAATCACCCAGGAATGCCAGACACAGTCTCAAAGGAAAGAGAAGTGAATCCACAATATTTTTTTCATGGATGAGTTCTGAGATCCATTGAGATGAGGGCTAGCCAAAAAATCCTCTGTTGTGACAGCAAAATAAATACATTCTTCCTTTTCCAGTTAACCTAAGCTCAGATGGGGGGTCGTTTTCCTTCGTAACCCTGTTAATTTTCCATCAAAACTCATTGCCAATCACGAAAATGTCATGCAAAGCTCTCACGCTGACTGGATTTGAAAGGAACCCAAAATCACGGGCATTTACAATGTGCTGGAATGAAGCCCACTTCATGAAATTTAAAACAAAAATGCATTCACCAATGACATGTTATTATTTTTATGAGCGTAGAGCTGATGGGAGGTGTGGGCGGTAGTAACACTGTTGATCAACACCTTCTCCCTAATCCCTTAATACCAAGGATGAGGGTGACACGGTGATGAGTTGTTGAAAGGTTTCAGCAAGAGCTGTCCCAGCACAGACCGTAACGATGCAAATCCAAAGACGCCTTCCTGGGCTAGGGACAGTTGAAAGATACAGTACAAGTGTGAAGAAACTCTGAAACTGATTGCCTGAAGAGGCTGTGGCTGCTCTCTTCCTGGAGGTTTTCAAGGCCAGGTTTGATGAGGCCTTGAGCAACCAAGTCTAGTTGAGAGCTGTCACTACCCATGGCAGGGAGGTTGGGGTAGATGATCTCTAAGCTCCCTTCCAACCTTAACCTTTCTGTAATTCTATGATCCTCACAGAAGAACACAAGGCTGGATGAGCCTAAAGAGATGAGCTCTTCAGGTCAAAGGTAGATGTCTTCATCTACATAGGTTGTTCACCAACTATGAAGTCCCCAATGCAACTCATCTTGCCAAGCACCAAGATAGGTCAAGGGAGTAGATCTCTAAAGACACTCTTCCTCCTCATTGAATAATAGTAAAGGACTATAAGGTGAGGCAGAGTTTTATGGATGCACAAAGTAGACCTCTTTAGAGGTCTACTGCCCATACATCTTCCCAAGCCACACCACTTTCCAGAGACAGACCAGGACCAGTGACTGACAAACAATACAGCACATTATTGGTTCAAATCAAGATGGAGATCATCACCCCAGACCATTGACCTGCTCAGGAGACAGAGCTAACATCACTGACCTACTCCACCTCTTTCGTCTGAGTTATCAGAAACCTTGTCTCCACATTTTTAGGGCACTGCAAAGTAATTTTCTCAATAAACCTGCCAAGATCTATGTATGAAAAATGCCATCTCCATGGGAGAAGACACTAGGTCATTGTGCAGTGAATCTCAGCTGAGAAGGAAACTGGTTTGTTCTTGGTTGGATGGAAGTTATCCATTTCTCCTCATCTTCTCTTTTGTGTTTGTACAAGTCTGAGACACTGGCAATTTGGATTAATTATGAGGGAGGGATAGTCCAGGGTGCCAGTCCAGATCCCAGCACTGCCAGAGGTTTTGTGGCTGATCTATGGCCAAGTGCACGTCACTGTGTCTTCAGTCAATGAGTCAGATGCACAAGCCACAGGAGCAGAAATGTCCTTTTCTGGGTAAAGACTCGTTACAGGAGAATAGTCTCTCTCCTACACCATTAAACCCCACAGCTTTTGAGCTCTGTGGGGTCCCAAAGTTCTGTCTTCAATAGTCACCAAGATGTAAATTCAAATTGGACCTCACTGACACAACCTAATGCAAGGATCCCATTGGGGAGCAAGCCCATGAGTCCTCCAGCAAAGAAGCTGAACCATAAAATAGCAGGTTGAAAGAACCTTGAGGATCCTTTGGTCTAACCTTTCTTGGCAAAGTAACACTATCCAAGCCCAAGAGCTGGCATGCTGCAAAGTCCCTCCAACATTCAAGGTCAGGTTTTACGGGGCTCTGAGCAAACTTACCTAGTTAAAGCTGTCCCTGCTCACTGCAGGAGGGTTAGACGAGATGACTTTCCAGCTCAACAAATGCTATGATTCTGTGACTCCATGACACCACCTGGGAATTTCTTCCAGCTGCTTTGGCCAAAAATGCTGTGGATGCAAAGAAAGGGGCAAGAGCTTTGCTCATCATCCACCTACTCGAGGAAGGAAGAGCAGGACCATTTGCAGATCCTTTTGTATGTCCTTCCTGCAGTGAATGCAAAGGGAATCACTCCTAGCAAGGAGATTTCTTGCAAAGGGACCAGCTCACCAGGGCTGCCCTTTACTGCCTACCTGCACAGACTGCAGGAGAAGAGGAAAGGGGACACATTTCAAAGCACTCACAGTCCAAGCATTCAGTGTGCTGCTCCACCAGGACCTCATCGCTCAACCAAGACCATCTACACCACAGGTAGCAAAACGCCTGGAGCTCCTGAGCCTTGCTAGCAGCGTTTCTCAATTCCCCACTCGGAATGAAGGGGAGGAGGGAAACCAAATGAAAACAAATAATTTCTGGCTCCTCTGAATCAAAGCCTGTTACAATCAAAACAGCCCTTCGTCTGCAGCCAATGCCCTGGGGCCTCATTCGTCAAAAATTATACGTGTGCTGGAAGCCACAGGGAAATTCTCCTCAACAGAGAAGACCCTTCTCGTGTCAAAGGGAGCAGGGGAATGCTTCTAATGCTCTATCTCTGTCCTAGGCTCTTCTGGAGCTTGTGTGGACTCTTTGTCCAGTGTCCAACCTGGAATGGGTTAATCCTCCAGCTCTTGCTGCAGAACCCATAGCAGACTGCCCATGGGGATGAAGGGCTGCCCAAAGGGAAAGGAGCATAAGGAAATGAGGATTTGGGGGATAAATTGAAACGGGAAGTGGACAAGAGAGCATTGAAGGAGGCTGGTTTGAGAAACCCTCCCAACAAAGGCAGGCGAGGAGCCCTGATTGGAGTTTTTCTTAGAGTGATGCAGTGTTACTGACTTTAGGGGAATTATTGCTGATTTACAGCATTGTATCATAGAAACATAGAACGTATTGGGTTGGAAGTTACATCCAAAGGTCATCTACTCCAACACCTTCGCAACAAGAAGGGACATCTCTAACTAGAACAGATTGCTCACAGCCCCATCCAGCCTGATCCTGAATGGCTCCAGGGATGAGATCTCCACCACGTGTCTAGGCAACCCGTTCCAGTGATTCACCACCCGCAGGTTAAAGAACACTTTCCAACTGTCCAGCCTGTATATGGAAAGTGTACAGGCTCCTTTGCTTTCAGGAAGTTTATGCATTTCGTGGTGTCCATCAGCCTCTGGATGAACATATAAACAAGTGTTTATCTATGCTGTAAGACTATTGCAGTTACAATGAGAAACCAAGAGTCCTGATATGAGAGGGTGAAGATATCTGGGGTTGAAGCCTCTAAAGGTACCAATTTATGCTGAATATCTGGACAAGAATATCCTTTTGAGTAAGAGTTAGGACCTGGTGGTCCAGGTGATCTCAAAAGCAGGTCCTTTCCCACCATATGCCAGGATTAGTGGGGAATCTACATCAAAAGGACATTGGAAAAAGTTTATCCACTTAAAGGGTTACCAAACATTGGAACAGGCTGCCTAGGGTAGTGGTGGAGTCATCAACCCTTTAGGGATTGAAAAGCCATGGAGATGTGATGGTGAGCGACATGGGTTAGCGGTCATCTGACTGAATGGGTGGACTCAATGTTCTTAAAGGACTTTTCCAAACCAAATAATTCTATGATTATGTGAAAGTTACTTCAAAAAGAGGAGCAATTTTGCTAACACCAGACAGTCCCAAGTGCAGCCAAATCTCCTTAACACATTGGCTTTGCTAATACTTGGGGAGCAGTGAATACATAGATGAGACTTAGCTACGTGGTATTTCAGTTTGCCTTTGCTTTCATGCCCTGCATTGCTAATATAAAGCCAACATTTTCTTCAGCCTGAACATGGCCAAGGTCACATAAGACTCTGTTTTGCTTTCATGGACAAGCCATATTCTGCAGTCTCTCTCTTTCTTAGCTCCCACATAATCCTACAAATACATGCAAGTTCAGTCAGATCCTTAATTATCATAGAATCATCAAGGCTGCATCAAGTCCAGCCATCCACCCTACAACCCTGACCCACTAAACCATCTCCCAAAACAACACGTCTACCCATTTTTTGAACACCTCTAGGAACAGGAGCTTCACCACCTCCCTGTATAAACAAAGAAGTGTGAGACAATGAGTAGGAAGATGGATCTAATGATCTCCAGAGGTGCCTTCCAACCCAGTTACACATTGATTTTACATCACTGTAAAACAAAGCCATAAGTGGTACTGCAGTGACCAAGAGACAGGCAGTGCAGGATCTCTTTGGGGGGAAATAAAGAAGTTTAAAAGGTATTTTCAGTTGGATTCTCCAGCAAAAAGGATGTTTACCTAGAGTCAATTGGATGCTCGTATTGCAATCTGAGAGGAAAAATGCAATAAAAAGAGAAGTTGAGAACAAGCAAGACAGGAACTGGAGACTGCACAACCTTTAAGCTCGTTACAATAGTTCCCCTTGTCTTGCAGCTGGAGCCCAGCCAGCAAGGTCATGAACAAGAAACTTCTCATTCCCCATGTGACATATATTATTTCATCACTTGGTTTTATTTGATGTGGCAATAAATTCATGTAACCTACACGACTGGAATGGTCTGGGGTCTTGCTTATTATTACTGTCTGACCGTTTAAAATTGCTGGTGCAAAGTGAAGAACCAGCCACAGCCAGATGTCTCACCATCCAGTCAATACACAAAAGATTATCTGGCCCAGTGAAGAAACGAATAAGGTGAAAGCTCTCCATGGACTATGAAGAGACCTAAAGACTGTTCTTGGATAAAATCATGAGTGGGACTCAAAGCATGATGATTAGTCCTCTGTTGCATCTCCACATTTGCCTCAAGCCTATCCTGTTGAGTTTTCATGAATATCTCCAGGGATGGGGCACCTACCACCTCTCTTAGCAACATGGGTCAGCGTCTCACCACCTTCAGCACCAAAATTTCTTTCTTCTATTTAGTCTGAATGTCCCTCTTTTAGTTTAAAACCATAACCCCTTGTTCTGCCACAGCAAATCCCACTGAAAAGATTGTCCCAATCTTTCTTATAGACCTATTTAATTATCAAAAGGCTGGAAGATGTCCCTTGAGTCTGTGCAACATCTGCAGTGATCTGCGAGGAGAGTTACCCTTCCACACACACCAAACAGGATAGCCTGCCCAGATTTAGACTGCTACAGGGCAGACTTCTGTGTCTTCACTGTTTTGTGAGCCCCTTTATAATCACTGGGAAAAAGAAAGAAATACTGTGCTACAGTGTGTTCCACAGGACTTATTTTAAATGACGCTGCCTCCACATTGCCTAAACCAGTCCAGACCCAAAACAAGTTTCTCTGGAAGCATCAAAAGTTAGTAATGAAACAAAATTTCCTAAGAACCAAGAAGAAGTTGAGATTTTTTATCAATTTGATGGGTTGACTCCAGCAACTGAAACCCTCCTGATAACACTCACAAGTGGTTCCATTTGTTACAGACAATAGCAAACATCACAGAATCTCTGATTTAAAATGAGGGCTTGATGAAACTCCCTAGTTGTACACCCATTTTTCAGAGTCCATGTTAAAAGAATGGTCCAAGAAAGGAGAAGAACATCACCCACTCAGCTGCCACATGTCCTCTGGACGTCCTCTGCAAGGACCTGCTTTCCTGACAACTTCTATCCAAAACACAAATCGTGTGGATTTGGGTGAGTTACTACTGGGAAGGGAGGGAGTAGTTACTGTCAGAGATGGCTAAAATTGTGGGTTTGAGCTCATCTTTCAACATCTACCAGGGAGGTGTTGAATTAACATTCCTGAATGTGTTTAAAAGTCACAGAATCACAGAACTTTAAGGATTGGAAGGGACCTTGAAAGATCTTGTCCAATCCCCCTGCCAGAGCAGGATCACCTAGACCAAGTCGCACAGGAACATATCCAGTCATGTAGATAATCTGAAGCTTAGGGACACGGTCTCGTGGTGGCCTTGGGACGGTTGGGTTAATGGTTGGACTCAGTGATGTTAAAGGTATTTTTCAATCTGGATAACTCTATGATCCGTTACATGGGCATTACTGAGACAGGAGACTGGGCAGGCTGAGATCTCCATGGCTTGGTGGGCACATCTGTATTGAGCCAGCATGTCCTTGGTTACAGGACAAAGAAGGAATTTGGGGGAAGATGACACCAGAGCGTAGACAATTTGATCACTTGAGGGTTTAAAAATGTGAATCAAGCAAGAACCCTTCTCCAAAAGTCAGGATAATAATCTGGGAGTCTGTTGCATTATGGTGTCTTGATTGGAGACACTTTCTGCTAGTCACCATTCTAGTCAGGTGTGTCTATAGATCTCCTTATTAAAATATCACTATGTGGTGTTATATATTCTGCCATTATTCTAAAAATAATAACACAGTGCTCAAGGCGTGCAGCTCTGTGCCAAAACACCGGCCTTTAGGTTTCCCCACAGTATTTTAATGAGACACCAAATCATGCTGGAGTTCCAGCTAAAGCAAATTGCACAATCAGTGCACAACGCCTTCTCCTCACTTGCTAAGTAGAACTGTCACAACGCTTTGAGCTCTACATCCTTTTGTCCTGAAGCATAACTGGGGGAGACTGCCAAAGGTTTCTGTTTGAGCTTCGCCTTGCCTTTTCTGCTCTTCCAAGTGAAACTTAATCTACAGTCTTCTCTGCTACTTGAAGGATATTACTTGGTGGATGTGGTTTCCAACGTATAGTTCAGTGTGTGATTTAGGACAGAATCCAAAAGGCAGTAAAAGTCACAGAAATAAAAAAAACCCAACCTCCTATGAACAACTTTAGCTTGGAGTGAACCCACAGACTAAGAAGGAGAAACCTCTTTGGGTGTTGCTGCAACTTCCCGTCTATTGAGTGTAGCCACAATCTCACTCCCACTGACTAGATTAGAGAAAGGAAAATACCTTACACGAGCTATTTAAAACCTGCACATGACAGAAGTGAGCATTTTCTTGCATTTTCCAGCTCCAGTCTCACCCACAATGAAGACTCAGTCTGAATAGAGCCACCAGCTTTATCTTGGCTTCACCAGTCCATTGCAAGCACAAGGGATGATTAGATTCTTTCAGTGCTGTCTCTGTCGCACATTCCACCACATCTTCTTCAATGTGCACATCTGGCACTAGTTATGTCTGGGGCTGATTTTCTACACTCAGCCCTGGTGAGGCCACATCTCAAGTACTGGGTGCAGTTTTGGGCACTGCAATGTAGGAAGAACATTGAGATGATAGAGAGGGTGCAGAGAAGGGCAGCTGGGCTGATAAGAGGTCTGGAGAATAGGTCTGATGAAGAGAGGCTGAGGGAGCTGGGGCTGTTCAGCCTAGAAAAGAGGAAGCTGAGGGGAGACCTCACTGCTCTCTACAACTACCTGAAGGGAGGCTGTAGTGAGGCAAGTGTTGGCCTCTTCTGCCTGGTCACTAGCAATAGGACAAGAGAAAATGGGGTCAGGTTGTGCCAGAGGAGGTCCAGGTTGGATCTTAGGAAAAACATCTTCCCAGAAAGAGTGGTGAGGCTTTGGAATAGGCTGCCCACTGAGGAGGTAGAGGCACCATCCCTGAACGGGTTCAAAGAAATGCATAGACATGATGTTTGAGGGGATGGTTTAGTGATTAGAAGATGTAGAGCAGACAGTTGGGCTTGATGATCTTGAAGGTCTTTTCCAACCTTGATGATTCTATGATTTAACATCACTGTAGCCCAGTGGAGACCCTGCCAACCTGCCAACTTCAGTGTGGAGGAAAGTGAAGTTCTGTCTTTGGAGCACTTAACCACAGCTATTTTGTCCTTGCTTATCCCAACATAAATAGTTTTATGTCAATTTATGCTGACACACGCAAGAGCGAGATTCAGCCAGTAAATACACAGCAGGTTTGCATGGACTCATCACGGAGAGAAGAGTGGCAAGAAGGAAGTAACCATAGCCTCATGTCCATTGCAAAAGGGTCATTAGAAATTTAAATTGTTGTCAAAACATTGCTGAGGCTCTTCAGGGGCTCCAGTTGCACCTTCTAGCACATGTCTCAGGGCTCTAAAAGCCTGAAAGAATGTCCACAAGATCAGGATACCTACAATGAGAGCATTCCTTGGAGCTCCTAGCAGAACCAGGCCATTCATTCCTCTGAACTTCAAGAAGAATTTTTCTGGCATCCAAAGAGTTCTTAAGCAAATTGTCAATAAAAGTGCAAAAGAGATGTTCTAACATGTTTGTGCCACTTGAGACCCTATGCTACCCAAGCATCAAGAGAAAGGGAGGACCTACTGCTTCCTGAAGAAGGATTTGGTGACTATCAGATGTCTTAAATGTCTCTCACCCATGAGAAGGCAATTGAATCCCATCTCTAAAATCTGTCTTGAATTGCCTTATCCAAGGGTTCTTGAGCACTGCAGTCATCAGCTCTGCCCAAGGCTGTCTGAACTCAGCTGCAAGTAGTAGACTACAGAGTCATAGACCATACAGGGGTTGGAGGTGACCTCCAAAAGTCATCTAGTCCAATCCCCTCGCAACAAGCAGGAGCATCACACACTTGCCCAGAGTCCCAGCAAGCCTGATCTTGAATGTCTCCAGGGACAAGGTCTCCACCACCTCTCTAGGGAACCTGTGCCAGTGACCCACCACCCTCAGATTTAAGAACTTCTTCCTGATTTCCAGCCTAAATCTGCCCTTTCCTAGCATCGAGGCAACATGAGGAATGGAAACTGGTAGGCACCCAGAAGCCAAATTCATCCAGCATCCATTTTGCCTGGTGAGTAGAGGGATGACTCTAAGGCTGTCATGGGTCTCCTACTTTATAGCCCTCTGCTGCTGAGAGATGATCCACACAGGTCATCTGCCCTCACCTTGCATCATGCTAGTTGCTGAGGTGGCTCAGTCTAGGCTTATTTTGATGAATAAGACAGGATTTAGCATGTGTAGACATCTCCAACACCTGTCAACACCCTGGAGCTTCTCTAAAGCCGACAGAGACACAGAGGGTAGACTCAGCAAGGTTCCCAAAATAACTCATCCCTCTTTAAACCAATGCCTGAAACAGGGCAGATGAATCACACCTTCAAATTGCTTGTTTTTCTTCACGGAGTATAAACAGAGCTGAGGGTGACAGCTCAGCTGGACCACCTGCCTGCAGACATCTCTAGAGAGGTGAGGTGAGTTGCTCACAGACTGTCACACAAGCCATTTCCTTCAGAACCGTATCTCTATTCTTTCCACACTTGATTGAGATGGATTCCAATCAGCAGTGGAAGAGACACAGTACTTTGTGCTTCAGGTCTTGTATTAGCCTTCGACTTTTGGAAACCAGGACGAGGTTTAATCCAAGATTGCAATGGTTTTAAGAACTAAGCAGAACATGTAAGTTTGTGTGCTTTGCAGATTATTTTGCTGCTTTTTTCTTCCAGTGCCTCGTGTCCTGTCAGAGACACAAAAGCATGGGTCAGATCCATGATGTCTGTTCCTTTCTCACCAGAGGCAAAATCAAAGACTCCTAAACTGAACCAAGCCACTAACAGCTTTACTCATTTGGAGAGATGCAGTTAGAACAGAGACCTTCTTGTTTCTTCTGTGGCCACTGGCAAATAGAACACAGCAGCACTCTTAGGCCTTTTCCATCACTGCAGCAACCCTCTGGACTCAGGGCAGGGACAAATTCTGTAGTTTGGTAGGAAAGATGCGAGATGGTTTTGTTCAGAAGGGGTCTTAGAGATCAGATTATCTAAGATGTGGGTCAGTTCCCCAGAGACCCTTAGACAGTGAGCTCCTCCAGCAGACTGGCTATGGGGAACTCAGCCTTTGAAAAGGCAGTTGCTGAGAACAAAAGGCCATTTGAACCCACTTAACTTCTAGTGTGAAAATAAACTAAACCAGGTTAAAAGGGCTTTGACCCTAAACAGGACCATCCAGGCTGATCTGACGTTGATGCCTCCCACGAGTTTGGGCCAGCTTTCCTGAGTATCACTGTGCAGACAGGCTCCATGTCAGTCCAGCAATCGCAGAATGCAGGAGGAGAAGAGAAAGGAGATGCAATGGAAAGGAGAATTACTCAGGATCTGGTGGATGTCAGGTAGAGGATGTGGCTATTTGAGCAAGAACAAGAACTGACGCAGGTTGGGAGGAAGAGGGGGCCTAAGGGAAACATGGGGCATCCAAGAAGATGAGAGAGCCAGGTCAGGCAAGCAGAAGGTCATCAAAACCACATGAGACACCTAGAAGAGAGTTTCCATCCCTGGAACCATCCCAGGACAGGCTGGATCTTGGGGGGTCTGAGCAACCTGCTGTAATTGAAGATGTCCCTGCTCAATGCAGGTGGGTTGGACTAGATGAGCCTTAAAGATACCCTTCCAACCCAAAACATTCCATGATTCTATGAGGTTGGACAAGCTTCCTTAACCCCATGAGCATGGCAGGCTCCCTGCAGAAGGACTAAAGCAGCAAAGTGTTCACAGAGTGCTCTAAGCCTGATAAAAAGAGAAGATTCAGCCTTTTCATCCCTTGATGGTTTCTCAGGGTCCACTATTGCCACAAATTCAACCTCACCCTAATGCAGGGGATGCTCTAGTGACCCCATGGCAGAGGCTGGTAGGACCTCACTGCACTGAAAACTCACTGGAAGCAGGACTCTTTCATTGGGCTTTTTTTTTTTAGGGCTCGTTCATGCAGGATGCAGGTCTGATCTGAACCTTCTTCATGTTCCTTTTATCCTTCTCCTGTGCCTTACCAGCCCTGCCTGGACAGGCTGCATGTCCCCAGTGGCATATCTCACCATCACAGAATCATTAAAGTTGCAAAAGACCTCCAAGATCAGCAATACAGCAGAACACACCATCCCTCTCCCTCCAGCTGTCTCAGTGCTACAGAAATATCATTACTGGCACTTGGCAGCTCTTCTCCAACCTCCTCAAGGGTCTCAGTTCTCAAGCCCCCAGCCTCATCTCAAACCCCAGCACAGGGCTGATGGGTTGCAATCCATGAGCTCTACCAGTACAGCCCTGTTGCTTCTCAGGACTCACAGCAGATCGACAGGGATTCATATGCCAGCCATAAAAACTCTTGTGGGCATTTTCCCCCCACCACCTCTCTCTTTCCCTCCCAGCCTCCAACAACCACAGATTCAAAACTGCAGTGTTTAATATTCTCTCTGATGCTAATTCCACGGTGAAGATGGAAAATTCAATAACTTGTGCGTGCTGTAAATTCAGCTAAACATATTCCACATTCCAGCCGCAGGGAGGAAAGCTCCTCTGTGCCTCCCCGCTTCTCTCCTCTCCCTTCTTGATCTTACTACTTCCCTCCCTTCATCTTCGTTTCAGTCCATCCCATTCCCCTTCTGCAACCAAACCAGCTCTGTCTGTAGGGATCAGAGAGCCAGGACTGATTTAACAGATAATCTAACCAGAGATTAGTTTGATTTATTGAAAACATTATCTGAGAGGATGAAAGAGTCACTGTGTGCCAGCATATCACCCCCTGCATCCCAAGGCGGATTCATCTCTGTTGCCACAGGCAGTGCAGTTGGTTCAAATAAGGTCTGCCCATGTCTTCCTCTTTATTGTTGTGATAAATCATAGAATTATACACTTAGAAGGGACCTCCAAAAGTCAACTAGTCCCATCCCTTTGCAACAAGCAGGGACATCATTCACAAGACCAGATTGCCCAGAGCCACATCAAGTCTGACCTTCAATATCTCCAGGAACGGGGCCTCAACCCCCTCAATGTTGGGAATGGGAGTTTAGTTTGGTTTTCTGAAGGATTTTTTTTCATGCTTTTTTTTGTTTTACCCATGCAAAGCAGGTAGATCACTATCATCAAGCAGGATCTGCAGTTCAACAAAGGACAGGTCCTCTCACAGGCTAGAAGACACTAGAGAATCTCCTTCCACTCCCCTTCCTCCTGACCAATTGTTATTTACCCTCATTGATACCAAAGTCATTCCGGGCCAAAGGTGTGTGAAGGTCTGCAAGACTTGGAGTAGAGGGACCAAACCAGCACCTGCATCCCTGGGGAAGGGGCTGCACAAACTTCCTAATAACACTCTTGCCACAGCAACAGCAAACGACTGAGATTTTCCACTGATTGCCTCAGCATCACAAATAGAGGAGCCTAAAGTTTGACCCTTTTTTTAATTATATTTATATAATTACATGCAGGACTGATGGCTAGTTTCACTGGTGGAATTGATGAGTATGAAGTCGCCTAATAAGAGCACATGGGCTTACACTGAGCTGCCTTTATCACTATAAAGGATTTAATTTTCCTCTTACACAAATAAATTTCACCTTTCTATAACTATGGGGGGTTATTTTCCCCCAAGGACAGCCCCTAGAACTTCAATCATCCCATCCCTGGACTAGCACGAGCCACAGGCACTGCCTTTGCCATCTCCCAAACACCTCATCGCTAACATCTGAGCCTCAGCACATGTTCCTTGGCCACTTTTAGGGCTCACTGCAACATTCAGCGCTAATGTTTCACTTGCATATTAATGCCTCACATTTTATTACCCCGTGATCATAAAATCCCAGCTGCTGATCACGGCCCCAAGCCCTCGTTATTTTACCCTGCTGAATTCCCGGGACTCCTTCCAGAGCCGATCGGCCAGCGTGCGGAGACAGCCCTCTACAGATCATTGCCTAAATTCATTTACTCACAGGAAAGAGGTTGCTCAGCGGCAGACAAAACCTCCAGTGTGGCTGGACACCAGGGTGCAGGAATCAGATGTTCCCATGGTCAGATGAGTCTTCAAGGAGACGTTTGTAAGGCTCCTGTTATCAGGACAAAAGGTGATGGCCTTAAAGTAAAATAAAGTAGACTTAGACTAGCGATAAGGAAGACATTGTTGATGCTGAGTTGTAAAACCTGGCCCAGGTTGCCCAGAGAGGCAGGAGAAGCCCTATCCCTAGAACTACCCCGGGTCAGGTTGGACCTTGGGGCTCTGAGCAACCTGCTCTGGTTGGTGATGTCCCTGCTTGCTGCAGGGGGTGGGATCAGATGGCCTCTAAAGGTCGCTCTCAACCCAAACCTTTCCCTGATTCTATGTTCTGTTTTTTCTCTGGACCTCTTATGCTCTTGCTGAGCAGGAGAGATCTTACAAGACCATGCCGTAAGAGGAGAATAGAAGGAACCAAGTACTACCCTGGGGTATCCTGAAGTCTCTCCTGATTTCATTTCAGGATACACCAACATTTGGTGGAGTTCTCCTGTGTTCTCCCTGCCATTGTAATCAGGCATCTCATGCCCACCAACCACTCACCCTCCTTCAGGAAGACTTGTTCCTTGAGGCAAACAGCCCTACTCCATCCCAAGGACAGCAAGGGACACATCTAACACCAAGAGAAGACAACCAGGGAAGAGAACCTCCTGGTTTGACCCTTAAGAGCAACCAGACCAGCTCAAAGGTCAACATTTCACAGAAGCTGCAACCATGGAAGCAAAGAAACGCAGCCCTTTGCCTTTTGCTAAAGTGCTAAATCTTAATTAAACCCTTTATCCCAACCTACTTCAAGCACTGCACCTGCTGATCAGTTACACAATTCCATTGACTTGTAAATTGAGTCATCCTACAGCTATGGGAAATGACAAACATGGGGTTCCTTATTGAGTTGGAGCTGGATCACCCAGGCAACAGGACATTGCAGGCTTGTGGTGAGGATCATCTAGGGGCAATCAATGCAGAGGAGGTAGAGGCCAAGGGGGAAACCCAGGTGAGATAAAATAAAGGGTCTTTGGAACCTGAAGGGTGATGTGGTTTGGAACATGGTCCACTCCACCTCCATACTGGGATGCTGGATGACCCCACACAATGTGACAAATCAGCTGGGATTAAATAGTAATAGACAAAATTATGGGATGGTCCTCACCTGCTTGTGGGTCAATGGAGACCTAGTCCTGCACCACATCTTTTCCTTGAGGTTAGGAAGCTCCATGAAGATCATAATTCAAACTTTGCCCCTTTTATGGAAGAGAACATGGAGAAGGTCTGGACTTGTCCTTGCTACCATAGAGCAGGTGGTGATCACAAGATGGTGGTGTGACTCCATCCTCCCACAACGTCTTTGATGTGCTGGAGAGACCTTGAGCACTGAAAGATCTTATTCGCTCTTTCATCCCACTGCTCTTCCAATGCTGGTGCTAGTGATCCCCAAGGGAGCCCTAGATGCAAAGCAATGCCTGTTACATGCAGCAAGCTCAGATGTCCCCATGCTGGTCCTTCCTAAAGTCCTCTTGCTAGGCCCTGAGGGATGTAGCACTCACCAGATCAACACAGACTGGCTGAGCTGCATTGTTCTGACTCCACAAAGGTCTTGATGTGGTGTGAAATGCTTATGTGGCTGACTGGTCCAGCAGCCTGGCTTCTAGTTCATCAGACTGAGCTCAAGCCATTCAATTCAAGCAAGCCACAGGAATGAGTGGGGAAAGATAGAAATGCTGCCAGCCCAGGCTGTGGGAGGAGGTATGACCTAGAGGTGGTATGACCCAGGCTCGTGGTCAGGATCTTAAGACAGGGCTCTGTCTAACCCTAACCCTAACCTTTTGATTCACCACACTGCCACTAACCCCCCACATGACATGACAGATCCTTGGAGATAAGGAGGTACTTACCACCCACTTAAAGCCCACAGAAATTTGGCTTCAAGACTCTTGAGCTGGCCCAGCTCCCTTTACCAGCTCACCACCTCCCAAAAGGAGGTCAGCCAGCACCTTGACTTGGAAGAGGCACCTGGAGGTCAAACCATTAAGGCTTGGGAGGAGTGATGGTACACAAGCTGGTGGAGAAACAAGCACAGGGGTCAGCAAACTCCATAGAAGGGAGTTTCTTCTGCAGTTCACCGCTCATTCCTCTTGGGTACAGACAGATGTTGGCTGCCATCACTAGAACTGCTGTTTCTGATCCATTTCTCTAATAACTTGGCACCTTCCTAATCAAAACATGGGACTGATACTCAGCTTTTTCAGACTGTCAGTTTTAGTGAAGAAGGGTGATCAAAGCACCAGCCAGCCAGGAAATACAAGCCACTTCAGTTACTTCATGAGGTCAGTGCCTCTTTGGCAGACAAGATCTTGTGTACGGGGCAAGGCTCTTAATCGTTTAATACATCTAGGGTTGGCAGATGAGCTCTGCAGGGATTTACAAGAAATTAATTTCAACGTGAGGACTCAGTGGTTTGACCCTTGTTGGTTGAATTCTGCTATTACGTTGGATTAATAATAAATTGAGAATAAGTTGGTCTTCTCCTGCCAACCATGCAGCAGGGTGAGCAACAACCGAAGTCTCTGAGAGCAGAACAAGGCCAGAAAATACATCCAGAATATTCTCCCTAAAATCCTTCTTTCTATGTCCATTAGTGCCATGAAAATACAATTCTCAGCTGGTGACAAGAAAATTCAAGGGTGCTTGGAATTTTCTTTATGCAGCGCTCTATACAGCCGTACAAAGATGGCATCACACCCCTGCAGAGCGCTCTGCACTTGCCCAACGCGTTCTCAGTGATTTTTGATACACTCCTACTGATTTGATGGGAATTTCAGTGTCACCACCCCACTGAAGAAGGGCTGTTCAAAAGGGCTGATGGGGAGAGCACAGGGGTTGCTCCAAACTAGAATCATTAAAGTCAAGTAGAAAAAAACAGGAAAGAAAGAAACTCAGCTCATGGCTTCCACCAGACAACTCTTGTCGGGCAGAAATTGGTCCTCAGGGCCAACCCAAACATCCCCTGGGGCAACTTGAAGCTGTTTCCTCTCATCCTGGGGAGAAAAGACTGACCCCCCCAGCTGGCTCCAACCTCCTTCCAGGGAGTTGTAGTCCAATGCATCACACATGCAGGGAAGAGATTTTTCCTGATGCCCAACCTAAACCTCCCCTGGCACAACCGGAGGCCTTTTCCTCTTGTTCTATCACCAGTGACCGGCCCCCACCTCTCTCCAGTCTCCTTTCAGGTAGTTGCAAAGAGCAGTAAGGTCTCCCCTGAGGCTCCTTTTCTCCAGACTAAACGATCCCAATTCCCTCAGCCGCTCAGACCCATTCTCCAGACCCTTCCTCAGCTTTGTTGCCCTTCTCTGGAACTGCTTCAGCATCTCAATGTCCTTCTTGTGTGGAGGTGCTCAAAACTGACCCCAGTACTTGAGATGAGACCTCGCTAGCATCGAATACAGGGCAAAACTTCCCCAACTCTCACCTCATTGCACAAGATTAAGAGGCTAGGACATCCCCGAGGAACCTTATCTCGCACTGCCTTGCAGCTCTTTGGGGAATCCAAAACCTTCTCTCCATCGCCACGCAGCAAGCTCTGGAATCTTCTGCTTTTCCAGCATCCACAAAGCGGCTGTGGGGAGGCGGGAAGTTAGGCTGAAATAAATAAATGAGAGCCAGCAGGAGGGGATCGACATGCGGCTTGAATTAGCGTGGAGGGTAATTGTAAACAAGTGGGGAAATGTGCCTTAATTTTTTAGGACTTAATGGGATTTTGCTTGGACCAGAGTCAAGAATGCAAAGCCTTCGATGGCAAAACAAGGCACTTTGCATAAATTAGCAGTTATGACATTAGCGGAGCTGGCTCGTTGCGGCTGGCAACCTCGTGGATGGCTTGAGATTTGTTTTATTTATTACCTAGAGTTCGTTTGAAGAACTTGTAAGAGGAAAGGGAGGATCTTGACACAGGCACTTCAAAGCCAGGTCTCCTGGGCTCTTGTCTCGGACGCGTGGCTGGATACAGAAGGACAAGTCATCAACCTCATTGCAACCTCATCGTATCACCACGTACTAAACTGAAGTGGGTTTTATTTCTTCTCCGGAGAGATATGTTAGGAACTGTGACCTCCCAAGAAAGGCTCCTCTCGAAGAAGGGATGAGATGTTCTGGGAAGTGGAATGGTCTGAAATTACAGCCATGGAGCCCGAAACAGCGATGAATATCAACTTCAGAAATAGTCTTTAGACAAAGACCACAAAAAACTGACTCTGGAAAACAGAGAGACGGTCCAGCCTGGAACCAAAAATCATAGAAACATGGATTGGTTTGGGTTGGGAGGGGCTCTTCAAGCTCATCCAACCCACCTGCAGTGAGCAGAGGCATCCCCAACCAGAGCAGGCTGCTCAGAGCTCCACGCTACAATCTGACCTGAAATTGTTCCAGGGATGGGACTTTTCCCACCTCTCTGGTCAACCCGGGCCAGGGTGTCACCACCCATCCTTTGGTATAAATTTATTTGCTGACCAACTGAAGTTTTTCGCACAGCTTTATACATAAATCAGAAGTATACCCACTGATATCAGTGTCCATCTTTTCTGGAGGGCTGGAGGCTTCACCGTGCTGATGGTTGTTCTGTTTAGTGAAGTTTGGTGGATCTCGATCCCCTGAACAAAAATTCCAATCAGGTCACCCAGAATCACAGCTTTCGTTGATGTTTATCTGGGCTGATTTTGAGAAGAAGCTCAGAAACAGAACCCACATGTAAGAAACATCAAAATAACTCTGAGTCTAGAACAGAAACTTGGAGCTGGACAAGGGATGGACTTCTGCTTTCTCACCAAGCAGAGGTCAGGGTTAGATGCTCCAAACACATGGTATCTCACTTGTTAATATCCTTGAAAGTGCCTTCAAGAGGCCATGTCAATCACCCATGGGCTTCATCATACTCAAAGACCACACTTAAATACCTGCACAGCCTAAAACCGTTAGATTTCTCCAGCTGGAGCTTATGAAGGCTCCAGCAACTCCATGTTGAGCCAGCAATGTGCCGTCGTGGCCAAGAAAGCCAACAGCATCCTGGGGTGGATCAGAAGGGGATGGTTAGCAGATTGAGAGAGGTTCTCCTCCTCCTCTACTCTGTCTTGGTGAGACTGCATCTGGAATATTGTGTCCAGTTCTGGACCCCTCAGTTCCAGGACACAGAACTGCTTGAGAGAGTCCAGTGCAGAGCCACAAAGATGATGAAGGGAGTAGAACATCTCCCTTATGAGGAAAGGCTGAAGGAGCTGGGTCTCCTTAGCTTAGAGAAACTGAAGGGTGACCTCATTAATGTTTATAAATATGTGAAAGGTGGGTGTCATGAGGGTGGAGTCAGGCTCTGCTCAGTGTCATGTAATGATAGAACAAGGGGTAATGAGTGTAAGTTGGAACACAGGAGGTTCCACATGAGAATGAACTACTTCACAGTGAGGGTGACAGAGCACTGGAAGGGGCTGCCCAGGGAGGCTGATGGTGTCTCCCTTTCTGGAGAAGTTTAAAATCTGGGTGAATGGATCTAGATAATAGTGCTCTGGCAGGGGGATTGGACTAGCTGATCTTTCGAGGTCCCTTCCCATCCCTAATGTTCTGTGATTCCGTGTCTCCTACTCTTGCCTGCTCAATCGTGTAAGAAAGTGGTAACACCCATCCATGTAAGACTGAGCTCCCTCTTTGTTACTGTCACACTAATTGAGCTGCATTTTAAATTTTGCTGCTACGTTCGTTTACCTTCCAGCCCAGCTCTTGTTCTGCTCGGACATGGGATCCAGATGGACATCTCAAGAGTTTAACGCAAACTCATTAAAGTCAGCCAAAGTCTTTCTTTTTCCCCCACAGATTTCAAAAGCCTCCAGCTCTGGCCTCTTTATCATTTTGCAGCAAGATGTCTGGCCACGGTCTCTGGCTCCAAAATGCCAATAGCAACTAAGAAAGCTGTGAGAAGGTTAATATTCTTTCTGCTTTTATTAGTCTCATAAAATGAAAACAGACGCCTGTCTTCACTGGAGGCCATAAAACCATCCCCATTTGATCACTGAGGCAGATGAATGTCCAACCGCTACCTCCTGCCAAACTTGAAGGTCCCTCATCAGTCAAACTCCCACTGACTTCATCAAGACTCAGCCAGAAGATGACTAGAGGCAAGCAGCAGCTTTATGGGGTTTAAGTATGGAACCACCTTCCAGTATGGAAGTTCTCAGAGGAACCGCCCAGATTACTGGGGCCAAATATCTGCCCTGCTTCTGCCAGTTGTGGAAAGCTGCAGCCCAAGACATCCTGAGTTCACATACAAAGAAAAGCCCTTCATACTATTTCAGGCCTCCCTGAGACTTTCATGTATTTCCATTAATAAACTCCCTGGACTGGCTTTATTTGCCACGATTCAATCCTGGCTCCAACACAGACCAACCAAGTGGCTTTTCTCTCTCTCCAGCCCAAGTGCTGACACACATAGGAAGACCCTCATCCTGACAGCACTAAACATCTTGCCAGAAGACTTTTGGCTGCTCCGGAGAGTTGTGCTTCACGCAGAGACACAGACAGGTCTTTAAGGAATTCTGGACATTAGCTGCTCTTCAGCTTTCTAAAGGACAAAGACCCAGTAGCACCAAGAGCCTCGAGCGACCATTTTGCAAAACATCAAGCTGTGACAACCTCTGCCAAGCGCTGCCGGGCCGTGAACCACCCTCAGCTTGACATGCATGCCATACTTCTCCATTAAACGCAGATGAACAGCCCAGGCCTCCTCTCTTCTTCTCCTCTGTCATTATTTTAGCGAACAATAGGTCAAAACCCTGCAGCCAGGCAGCTGCGAGCGAGACACGGACAAAACCACATCAAGCCTTTCCTGGTGGCATCTAGGTGGGATGATCTCATCCCACTTTTACGTTTCCTCCGGACTCCAGATACCCCAGAGGGAGAAAATCGTTAACAACAGCACGGCTTTGCTATTATTAGCTGCACTTCTGAGGTCCAAACGCCTGCAAGACGTTGTTTTATTTAACACGGCAGCGTCTACCACAGATTGAGATCTCCAAAGGAGGAGCTGGGGTAGGTTGGGCCGTTGTTGAAAACTGAACACTTTTTACCCTCTAACAATCACGTAATAAATTCAGCAGGAGTTTTACTGGAGCTTTTGGAGGATTTTCCTTTCAAAGATCATGTTATGAAGAGGTGGGAAAAACACCAAGTTTGAAGCAATCCCTGGCTCTCTTGTTTTAAGAGGTTTTGGGAAGGAGAACCAGTCAGGAAGAAGACAAGGGCTGTTGAGGAACGGGGTCACTGGTTTGGTTTTTTGTAGGGAAAGAATATTGGGGAAGGACATTCTGCCTCTCTGCTCCGCTCTGGTGAGACCCCTCTGCAGGGCTGGGTCCAGCTCTGGGCTCCTCAGCACAGCAGAGACCTGGAGCTGGGGGAGCGGGGCCAGAGGAAGCCCCAGAAAGGCTGCTGAGGGGGGAACCTGCTACTGTGGGACAGGCTGGGAGAGTTGGGGGTGTTCAGCTGGAGAAGAGAAGCTCCCAGGAGACCTTAGGGCAGCACTCCAGGGCTTAAGGGGGATGATGAGAGAGACAGGAACAGACTTTTTATCAGGGGCTGCTGTGACAGGACAAGGTGTGACAGTTAGACTAGAAGTCAGAGATTCAAACCAAGGCCCAAGTTGCCCCGAAAGGTGGGAGATGCCCTATCCCTGGCACTATCCCAGGTCAGGTTGGACCTTAAGGCTCTGAACAATCTGTTTTGGCCAGGGATGTCTCCATTCACTGTAGGTGTGGGACTGGAGGAGCAGTGAAGGTCCCTTACAACCCAAATCATTCTATAAATGTGTGATTCTCTGATAGGATGAGGGGTAATGGCTCTAAACTGAATGTGGCTAGATTTAGATTAGATCTAAGGAAGAAATTCTTCACTGTGAGGATGCTGAGGCGCTGGAACAGGTTGCCCAAGGAGGCTGTTGCTGCTCCATCCCTGGAAGGCACCTTGGTGGGGTGTGATGGAAATAAAACCAGCATCTGCAGCCAGCTAACAGGCACCAGGGAACTTCCAGATGGGACAATTCTACTGGAACTTTGCTGTCCTTATTTTTCCCTCCTGTCTGCTTCTTTCGTTGTTCGACTCTTCCAGTCAACACAGCAGGAATTGCCCTGGGAAGTTTTCACATACCTGTGCCAGTAGGAATTAGAAAATTGGGGTGGTGGAGCATCATGTTGCAGCCTTTGCTCTGTACAACCCATGGGGTGTGTCCCAGCACCTGCTCCAAATTCCCAGACGCAGCACTGAGCCCCAAGCAGGACAGTACATGGCCCTACTGAGATCAAACTGTAGCATCAACCAGTAAGTCCTATGAGAGCTGCAGCCCACTGCCCATGTTGTTGCATCCCCACAGCTGTAGTTCTGTTGCTGGTCACTCCATTAAAGTTCCAGAGAAAGCCATTAGTTAGAGCTGGGGCAATCAGAGCAGGTGTCATCTTCTCTGATCCTGCCCTGTCTGTGATTAATGGTCAGAGGCAAGACCATAAAATCAGAGAACAGCACAGTTGGTTTGGGCTGGAAGGGACATTCAAAGCTCCTCCAGTCCCACCTCTGCGGTAAGCAGGGAAACCTCCAACCACAGCAGGTTGCTCAAAGCCCCAGGGTCCAACCTGGCCTGGGATGGTTCCAGGGATGGGGCATCTCCCACCTCTCTGTGAAACGTGGGCCAGGGTCTCACCATCCTCAGCAACAACATCACCTTCCTTCTCTCTAGTCTGAATCTCCTTCCTCTAGATTAAAACCATTACACTTTGTCCTCTCATAGAAGCACCTGATAAAAAGTCTGTCCCTATTTGTCTTATCATCCTCCTTAAACCCTGAAAGGCTGCACTAAGGTCTCCCAGGAGCTTCACTTCTCCAGCTGAACCCCCCAGCATTCCCAGCCTGTCCCACAGCGGCAGGTTTCACTCTCAGAGCAGCATTTCTGGGGTCTCTTCTGACCCTGCTCCACCAGCTCCAGGTCTCTGCTGTGCTGAGGAGCCCAGAGCTGACCCAGCCCTGTAGAGGGGTCTCACCAGAGTGGAGCAGAAGGGCAGAAGCTTCTCCCTCAGCCTGCTGGCCATAAGATGGTGGGACTCAGCCCTCAACACTTCCTTGGAAAAACCCTTCAGACTACGTGACTGTAGCAGCAGCTACCCTTGAAACATCAGAAAACAACAACATTGCCAACTCATCCCTTTTGAAAGTATCAAAGAGTTGTAAGACACCTCTCATCCCACAGCTCATCTCAAATGGAGGTGCTGCATGTAGACACCCAATTCAGTTGCCCACCCCTAAGTACCCTAAGAAACACCTTGTGAGATTCCTCCGTAACTCCTATCTGCCATTGCAGTGACGCTTGCCACGGCCACAGGTCTCCAAGGGGTTCCAAGCTCCATCCACAGGATCTCAGGTGGCCTAGGAAACAGCCAAGCATTCCCTGAGCATCTCAGATGCTTAAGAAGCACAGATTCTGCCCTACAGCCTCAGCTCAGTTTTATAAGATGAAGTGCAGAGGAAAATTTTGCAGAAACCAGCTTTGGAGCCTTGGAGACCTGTTGAGTCATGACAGCAGCTCAGAGAAGGGTTTTATTTCCTTTCTTTACCAGAAGCAATAACGATCCCAATCCTCCAGTGAATTCAGCTCATTGGACAGGCAGCAGAAGCTCTCAAACTCAGGGAGAAGTCTGGCCACGGACATCGCAAAAGGCTTTTTCAGCAGCTGTCAAAAAAAGAAAGGGCATTTCCTTTCAAGTTTCTGCAGCAGCCAGACTCTTGAAAGCCTGACCTTGTTCTTGGGTGTGGACCACTGCAGAAACATGCCCCACTACAGGCCCCCAGGGCAGCAGATCTATGAGTTCATCCCAGCAGGTAGGATCTGCTGGCTCAAGGATCTCACAGCAGCGTAATGACTCCAGCACGCCAGGGTCACTCCTGCTTCGTGTCACGCAGCCGTCAAAGGCTCCTTCAAAGCTCCAGCCCACCCTGCTGCCTTTGATTCCCACCAAGCGCATGTTACGCCCAGTTTCTCATAAGAGGAACAGGGGGGTGTCAAGACAACTGTTCGCTGAGGCCCTCCCCAACGCCAAAGCACAAAGAGCACAGAAGGGAACCCAATTAAAAGATGCAGGAGGTGGCATTTCCAGCAAGAAGAAAAGAGAATCATCTTTTTTTTCTTTAAAAGGCCACTGCACTGGCTGAGGATCAACCGGATCAAGTGACCAGGGGAGTCCCATAAGGCTGTGATTTCACATCGCTGTCAATTTTGGGGCGTACTGAAGCTTTCTACACTTGTCTGGTAAAAGGTAGAGACATGACCAGGCTCCAAATCAACAGCAGTAAAACAGACCACAAAAGCACAAATTCATTAAGGTTGGAAGAGACCAACAAGATCACCCAGTTCAACCACCAACTCAACCCTACTCTGCCCACTAAACCATGTTCCCCAGCCCACATCTACTCATTGTTTGAACACCTCCAGTAATGGTGAGTCCACCACCTCCCTGGACAGCCTGTTCCAATCTCTGGCCACTCTTTCAATTAAAAAATTTTTCCTCATGTCTCATCTGAACCTCCCCTTGCACAACTTGAGGACATTTCCTCTTGTCCTATCACTTGTTCCTTGTGAGAAGAAACCAACGTCCATCTCTCTCCAGCCTCCTTTCAGGTAGTTGTACACAGCAATAAGGTCTCCTTTCAGCCTCCTTTTCTCCAGACTAAACAATCCTGGCTCCCTGAGCCGCTCCTAATCAGACCTGTCCTCCAGGCCCTTCACCAGCTTGAATGCCCTTCAATTGTCCTACAGATGCAAGTTATTAATGAAAGGCTAGGGGAGCAGTAGATGGCTTTTGCACAGCAGGAGCAAGATTTGCCTGACACGAGACAGCGAAAGGGTGGAGAACGTGGTGGCAGCAGGAACAGGATGGGCTGATTTGGCTTCAGTTCATTTTTTAACCAGTGTCTCATCACAGCGAGCTGAGAAGAAAGATGGGGAGGGACTTTCTAACAGTCATGGTGGGACTGGGACATTGCAATTTATGCCAGTTCCTCAGGGTTTTCTGTAGGCCAAGCAAAGCTGGGTTCGCTTGAACCACCTATGGAGGATCTGTAGTCTTAGAACAGGTTGCCTAGACAGGTAGTGGAGGACTCATCCTTGGAGACATTCAAGGGCAGGCTTGATGGAGCTCTGGGCAATCTGCTCTAGTAAGAGATGTCTCTGCTTGTTGCAGAGGGGTTGGACTAGATGACCTATGGAGGTCTCTTCCAACCCTATGATTCTATGATTTGACCACCAACAAAAGGGTGTGAAGATTAAATGGAGCCAAGAGCACAAGGCAGGGATGGGTGAGACGATCCTCATCAAATACCACCCAATACCTTCCAGCAGAAGCTGCAGAATGAGAATCACTTTGGTTGGAAGAGACCTTTAAGATTGAGAAGTCAAACCGTCCACCCAGCACTGCCAGGTGCTAACATCTAGACTAACATCCCTCAGCACTAGATCTACATGTCACTGAAATCCCTCCAAGGGTGATGACTCCACCACTGCCCTGAGCAGCCTGTTCCAGCATTTGACAACCCTTTGAGTGAAGAACTTCTTCCTAACACCCAGCCTAAATCTCCCCTGGTGCAAATGTAGCCATTTCTGATAGTGGTGATGCCACCACAGACCAGTTCACTCCCCGAACTGGGACAAGGGCATCTCAGAAGACCCTGAATGGCTTCTGGAACAAGAAGCACAATGTAAAAGAATGGAGACGACTGAAGATATTAGCAAATCGCAGACTGTGTAAATCATACTCAGAAGGTCATTTTGATTGGCCCAACGTGCTGTTATGTCTTTTTACGTTTTCTTTCATCCTGCAGAGAGCTTTGAATTCAGTTTGGTTTGGAGAAATGAATTCAGAAATCACGAAATACCCCACCATCTAAATAAATAATGAAAACGTTTCCTATCCAATTCTATTATTTAAGCCACAAAAGCTGCTGCTTGAAGGATCCCAGACTTACTCGAAGATTTGCCCGTAAAATATTCACAGTGTATTTGAAAGCAGGCTTTTGCTGAAAGAACAGGGCAGAGATGTGACATCCCATTCTGCATGGTGGGATGTCAAACACTGTCCCATGGCCAGAGCAGGGTCCTCCTGAGAAAGGTCACCCTCTGTGCAAAAGGACAGTTTCCACAGCTGGGTATGTTCCAAGGGCTCCTCAAGGTTGAAGACTTTCACAGAGTTAGTCTCTTTTCCCAAGTCACTAGTGATAGGACAAGAGGAAACGACCGCAAGTTGCATCAGGGGAGGTTTAGGTTGGAAAAATGTCTTCCCTGACAGAAAGGTCAGGGATTGGAACAGGCTGCCTAGGAAGGGGGGTGGAGGCAATGTCTCCAGAGATGTTCAAAAAACATGTAGCTATGGCACTCGGGAACATGATTTAGTGGGCAGGGTGGGGTTGGATTGTTGGTTGGACTGGGTGATTGTGGAGGTCTTTTCCAACCTTACTGATTCTGTTTGACAGACGCTGTTAAAGGAGGTGTAAGGCATTTAGTCTCAGAGAATCTGCCAGACTCCAGACCTGAGCCTCCAGCAGTACCCCCGAGTCCTTTTCCTTGCCCGTAACAGAAGCGATGGCACAGAGTGAGCTCCCCTCTGCCTCCAAACACTGGACACTACCAGAGGTGCCAGGAAGCAAACAGTGAGTTCTGGAGGGTCAACCAAGATCACGAGAAGGAATCAGGAGAAGATAAACAGGGACAGACATAAACTAAAACAACAGCAGGTACAAGGAGTGGAACCAGAGGGGGGGGGGTTGGGTTTCCAGATGGAAATTCCACGTGATGTTACAAAGAGACGAGCACAATCCAAGAAACACAAGCCTCTCCAGACAGAAGACTTGGGTCTTGCTCCAAGACTTGTTCGTTGGAAAGCCAAGATGGCCATCCTTTGGAGAACTAGCTCAGTGCTGTCAGTCTCAAGGCTCTACCCTAGGTGGGTTGAAGCCTCCTCATGCTCCACTTAGACCCTTTGGTTTGTAAAATAACCCAGAAGTATAGGAGGATCTTTTCAATTCCTCCTCATCTCCCCAAAAAAACCCAAACATTTTTGGAAGAGCTGAGCTTCAAGGAAGCATTGCATGGCCCCTGGTATTGTCCCAACCAGCTCCATCCTCACCTGTGACTCTGATCCCTAAGCAATGCACAAAACCCCATGTTCATGGTGCAAATCCATGATAATAAGAAAATGCAATAAGAAAATGCTCTTCTTCCAGCCCTGCCCCACAGGCTCCTCTTTCCCCCCATATGGGAAAGGGTACAGCTCGGGGAAGGGGGGTATAGACCCCTGGAACCTGCATACCAGCTGCAGGGCTGGCCCATGCTGGGACCCCAGTCCTATGCCAAGATGCTGGTTGTGGTTAGGGACACTAGCCCCATGCTGGGATCCCTGTTCCATATATGGTTCCAAAGCCCACCCCAGAACCACCAGTCCCATGCCAGGAACCTTGTACTATGCAGGGTCCCAAGTCCCATTCCATGACCACCAGTCCCATGCCACAATCTCTGTTCCATGCTGAGATCCCAATCCCACGCCAAGACGCTCATCTCATGCCAGGACACCACTCTCATGCAGCAATCCCAGTCCCATGACAGGACCCACATCTCATGATGGTGCGAGGCCACACCAGAGATGGAAATAAGCCTCATCCTGCTCTTTCTCCCGACCACCCCATTCCAGGTAGCAGTCCAACCCGTCATGTCCTACAAGGACAGCTCAGCCCCAGGTGATGCTGTCCATGGGAAGGGGATGTCCATGCTCCATCTTGGAGATGGGTCTGGGGTTGATCCCGGCTTAATTTCAGGCTGGAATAAACACAGAAACTAGGTGGAAATGAGAAAATTCAAGATGGTACATTTTGACTTGTCCTAAAAGAAAAATGTTTGAATTTTTCATTTTCAAACGACTAATTTTCACAGAAAACTGAAGAGTGGAAACAACTCTTTCAAGAACTTTCCCCTCGTGTGAGGGAAAACGGGTCTGCATTGTTGAAATGAAACCATCAAATTGCTCTGCCCACGGGCTCAGAGAAGAATCATAGAATCATCAAGGTTGGAAAAGACTTTAAAGATCTTCCAACCATCCATCCTACAAGCCCTAACCACTCACCTATCTCCTGAAAGAATAATGAGATTCAGCTGCAAGGTGGAGCACAGACGTTTGCTGACATCTACAGGGCATTTGAGAGAGAAATCATAGAATCATAGATTGGTTTAAATTGGAATGGACCTTCGTGATCTTTTAGTTCCAATCCCCTACCACGAGCAGGGACATCTTCAACTAGAGCAGGTTCTCCAAGCCCCTTCGAATGCAGCTTTGAAGCTTCTGGTCAGCATGGCCAGTTCACGCTCTCCTGTCTCTTTTGTCATGAAGAAATGAACATTAAAGTTACTGCGTGGCCAAGAGCACCCAAAACAAGTAGCACCCACCTGCCACCAGGTGGCTGGTAGCACCTTGACTAAGGTGACAGATCCTGGTTTTCTTGACAGGATAAAGAGCACCAAGCTGCCTCCTGCCCACAGAGTAATGAGGGAAAAAACTAAGAGACCCCAAAAATTACTCCCAGGAAGATAATAGCTGGGCTTTCATCTCAGGTGCTTTTTCCACTAGAAGGGGACCACAACCCCATCTCAATATCAGAGCGTGGTGCTAGACACTTGCTGGCCAAGCTGGGTACAGATCATAGGATCATAGGATGTTAGGGGTTGGAAGGGACCCAAGAGATCATCGAGTCCAACCCCCCTGCCGGA
>JAOXOE010000506.1:2834041-2850286 GCA_028565055.1 Phoeniculus purpureus
GGCACATAAAATAACAACAGGATCCCCTCCCAATCCCATATCCCATCCTGGGTCATGGATGGCCACGGTCACCCTGATGGCCAGGTAATGGGGTGGGGCTGGGTGGGGGGTTCCCCATAACCCCTCGTTGGGTGCTGTGGGAGTAAATGTTGAGAGGGCAAGTGGTTTTTTGAGAGGAAATGGGTGATGGGGGGGTGTACTATATAGGAACTAGGAGGGTAGTGAGGTTGTTTTGGAGTATCCTATGGGTGCGGTGTATGCTGGGGTGGGGGATCTGTGGATTTCTGGGGAGTTGGGTATGGGAGGACTGTTCCTGCTTGGGCTGGGGACACCCAGGGAGGGGGGAGGTTGGGTAGGTGACCCCAATGTGTTGCATTGGGATGCTGTGGGTGACACCAAATTGCTGTATGGGGGTGCATGAGGACATGGGTGACCCCAAGGTGCTGATTTGGGGTACAACGGGATGTAGGTGACCCCAAGACACCACACTGGGCTGTTTGGAGACTAATGCTGCATTGGCATGCTCACGTTCATGAGGGGCCTCGAGGTGTTGCTTTGGGGTGTGACGGGATGTGGGTGACCTCAAGGTGCTGCACTTGGGTGCTCAGTGACATAGGTGACCCTGAGGTGCTGTACTGGGGTGCTGTGAGTCACCCAGAAGTGCTGTATGGGGGTGCATGAGGACATAAGTGACCCCAGGGTGCTGTACTGAGGTGCTTGTTGGCATGGGTGACCCTAAGGTGCTGCATTAGGGTGCAGTGGGTGACCCCAGGGTACTGCTTTGAGTGCTCAGGACCAATGGGACCAGAAGGTGCTGTGCAGGGTGCCCAGGAC
Organism: Phoeniculus purpureus; assembly: GCA_028565055.1. NCBI lineage: Eukaryota > Metazoa > Chordata > Aves > Bucerotiformes > Phoeniculidae > Phoeniculus > Phoeniculus purpureus. The sequence continues at coordinate 2,834,876 of JAOXOE010000506.1, forward strand.
CATAGGAGACCCCCAGGCATGATGGGGTGCGGCAGCAGTGAAGAGTGAATCATGGCTGGGGGGGGTGTTGCACAACCATCAGGGTGGTGTCGGGTGGGGCCACCTGCTTTGGCTTCTGATTGGCTGCAGAGCAGGTGCTCTAGGTGCTGATTCGGTGTGGGGTAGGTGGTCTTGGTGCTGATTTGTAGCAGTTTGTAGTGCTGTGGATGCTGATTGGTCAGCAGCTTCACACGTTGTGCTGCTCTGAGTCCTAATTGGTCAGTTGTTCCATAGATTGTGTTTCTCGGAGTGCTTGATTGGCCAAGAGCTCTACAGGTTGAGCAGTTCTGGATGCTGATTGGCCAGCAGCTCCACAACTGGTGCTTCTCTGGTTGCCCATTGGCTGGTGGTGTCTTGACCACTTTGGCCAGCAATTGGTTGGGGAATTGGTGGCCACTGTTGGACCCCATTGGCCAGCAGCCCTATCTCCTCCCCTTTTCCCCTTGCAGAAGGACCTCTCGTACCTCCAGCAGTGGCTGGAAGCCTTCGTCATGAACTTTGAGAAGATCATCGCACTGCCCTCACTGGAGCCCCGCAGGTACAGGGGCACCCATGGGTGCTGCTGTCTGGGGTGATCCCAGCCCATATAGTGTGATGATGGGGGTGGAGAAGGTGTGGGGTGACACCTACAGCTCAGTTTTGGAGTTTTTGAAGCAACTCATCTGCTCTTGGTGATTTTGAACCATCTAGTCTGAAGCTTAAACCAATAGGTTGGTTGGTTATGGGTTTACGGGATCACATCCTGCCCATCCCAATCCCAGGGCAGAGGAATTTGTGTCGGAGATCCCACTGCTGCCCCAGGAGGTTCTGCAGGTGCTGAGCCAGCGGTTGGGACATTGCGTGGTCCAGGTCACACGGGAGGATGGAACTGGGACCAGTTTGGGTCAGGCCATTCTCCTTCTCAAGTTCTTCATCATCATCTGCAGGTAGATGACACCCCAAACCCACCACCCCTAACCCTGAGAGAGTCCTGTTGCCCCTCATTCCCCTTTACCCATGGGTTCTCCTGGGTTTGGTCCTTCATCCTATAGGATCAGTCCCTGAAGTGCTGCTGGGGGTATTGAGGGGAGACCCTCACCCCAAAGTGAAGCATCACCCCATAGAAGTTTGTTATCACACCACAAGGTGCATCACCCCTCCCAAATGCATCCAGTGACCCCAAAATGCAACATCCCACCTCAATGTACAACATGCCCACCTCAAAAAGGAGCAACAAGACCCTCCCATAAATACCACCCCCCATATACAATATTTCACACCCCAAAAGAATACCAAAATGCATCACCCACCCCAAAATGCATCAGATCACCCCAAAATAAAGTCATTCCCTCACTCCAAGATATAACATCCCCCCCAAAAAGCACCAACATGACCCACTCTAAAACAAAATATTTCACCCCCTCCCAAAGCCAATCCACCCCAAAAAAAAGGCCAAAAGCCCCTTAAAGTGCATCATTGTCCTCTACTTCCCTTACAGAGCTCACCCTACACTCCCGCCTTTGCCCCTTCACATCCCAATATTTTATCCCCTTCTGACTCCAATATTTTATCTCCTCCCCACTCATAGGAACCCAGAGAACATCCAAGCGGATCAAACACCCAGCTTCATCCCAGAGGTGCTGAAGCTGCTTCGGATTTGCACAAACAAGGTGCAGGAAAACCCTTTTATGATGTTTTCATGGGGTGAAGTTCATTGCAAAGATTTTTTTGATGAGGTTTTGAGGGGGGTAATCCTAAACTTTTTATTTATTTTTAAATTTTTTCCATTTTATTTATTTTTTCTTAAGTTGAAATGTTTAATTTATTTTTTTAATTTTTTTTTTTTAATTTCATGTAATTCCCAGCTGCTGGAAGGGGATCAGGGCAGGATGCAGCTGCAGACCGGGATGCTCTGCGCCCTCCACCTCTGCGAGTGCCTCTTCGATCCCTATCAGACGTGGAGACGACAGTTGAGCGGGTAACAGGAACCCCCCCTACACCTCAACAATCTCCTAGTATTCCCTCGACCCCATACTTGAACCCTTTTCCTTCCAGGGAAGTTGTGAGCGCTAAAGAGAAGAGTAAATACAAGTTTGCACCCGTCCCTTTGCCCCCCGAGTTTGGAGTCTTCTTCCAAGGTAGTGGGTTTGTAGAGTGTAGAGGGGGTTTATTGGGATCTGTAGGATATTGGTAGGATCTGTATGGGGTTGTGGGGTGGATGCCTGCTCCAGAATCAGTATATGATTGAAGGGTATATATTGGATCCTACAGGATTCTATAACCCTATAGGATCCAATAGGGATCCTATAGGATCCTATACTACTATGGTTGAAGGGCACATATGTGATCCTCTAGGGATCCTTTATCCCTATGATTGAAGGTCACATACAGGATCCTATAGGATATAGGATCCTGAAAATGGGGCTATCCTTGCAGAGAGCTTGCAAGCCGGAGAACAGCTCCCCGAAACGCTCCAGCGCCGCCTTATCCATCTTTTTGGGGCCATCCTCTCTGGATCTAAGGTGAGGAGATGGGTGTTACGGGGTGGGGGAGGGATTCTGGAGGGTTTGTAATCTCTCGTGAGAAAATCCTAAAAATTTTGTTAAAGTTCTGCTGAGTTTCTAAAGGTTTAAAAAAATCAGGTGTGAAATTTTGGCTCTGAATTCGGGGACTTTAGCTTAATGAATAATAATAGCAATGTTAACATGAATAATAATAAAATCATTAAAAGCAATAATAAAGCAATAATAGCAATAATATTAATAAGACTACAAAATAATATCATCAAAATAATGTCAAAAGAATAAAATTGTGATTACATAGTACTAAGATAATAAAATAATATAAAATGTAAATGCATACTAAAATAATACTACATAATAAATATAATGAAATAATAATGAAAAGTTAATAATAATGAAAAGTCAATAATACAGTATCAGAATTATAATAGAATAGTAACAGTAATATCAAAATAATAACAGGAAATAGTAACAAAATAGTGATTAAATAGTAATAAAGCAATAAAATAATGAAACTTGAAGTAATACTGGCTATAATACTAAATAACATTATAATAAAATTATAATAATTACAATAATAAATATTAACAACTACTAAATAATAAAAATCTTAATACAAATTGATGATAATTCAAATTAATCTACATAAGGTAAAATAATGAATTATAGTATCGATATAATAAACTCATCATAAGTTAGTAATGAAATAGTGGTTAAACAGTAATAAGTTATAATAATACAATAAGCAGTGATAAGAATGAATAATGAAATAGTAACAAATAATAGTACATAACAATACAAATTAATAATAAAAATTAATAAATATTAATTTTTTAACTTACGTTAAATAAAGGATTGAATTGAAGCTGCCAATTCACCTCTGATTCATCTCCAAGAAGCACCTTGACCCACTAAAACTTGAGCAGAAATAAGTTTTATTTAAGCCAGAATCTGTAATTAATAGATAACTTAATCGAATTATCCAAATACCAAACACCTCTGCTCCCTCTCCCCTACAGCCCAACGCCCTCCTGGTCATCACACCAACCACCGTTGAGGTTCTCCTTAGGGTTCTCCAGCGAGGCAGTGGGGGGACTCCGGTGGTTCCTGGCCTGCTGGAGTTGACCCTACGAGTGGTGGTGGCAGTGGTCCACATCCTCCATGGGGGCAGCCCTGGTGGCGGCCCCGTTTCCTTACGAGTCCTCCTGGATGGCTACTTCAAGGTGCTGAACTCAGACCTCCCCGTAGCCTCCTTGGCGCCAGAGGCAGCCCGTGGCCTCATCACTCTTCGTGTCCTCATGTTGGGTAGGTAGCTGGGGGCTTGGAGATGGAGGTGGGAAGGTGGGATGTGTGTTGAGGAGTTTCTTCTTGCCGTAGATGCCATCCCTGCCATGTTGAGCTGTGAAGACCGGCCAGTTCTTCAAGCTGTCTTTCTCAGCAACAACTGCTTCGAGCACATTATCCGACTCCTCCAGAACAGCAAGGTACCACAGTGGCTGTGTTAGTGTCACTGTCTCGGTGTCACCAGGGTTGGACACCCTCATCTCCATCCTCATCTTTCCTGGTTCTAAATGATGGTGGGACACAGCAGCATCCATGGTGGCTGTGGTGTGTCCCCATGTTGGTGCCACCAGCATTGGGCACCTTCATCTCCATCCTCATCATTCCTGGGTCTAAATGCTGCTTCCATGGGGTGGAGGCATTCCATAACCCTCTTTCCCCAACCCCATAGTGGGTGCTGACACCCACCCCATGTCTCGCAGCTCTACTTCGGCAGCTCATGGGAGGCAGGTGAAGTCCATGATGAAGTCCCGGTACAACCACCAGTCAGTGATGGCCTCCAGCAGGTACCACATGGGACCACCCCTTAACCAAACCACCAGACGTGGTGGGCTGTGTCCCCTCAACCTCATGGCTCAGCAGACCCAGCACCACCTCCACATCCCTGCAGGTCTTTGCCAACAGCTGTGATGCCATCGCAGTCCACGCCATCAGGGTGCTCACTGCCATCATGAGCAACTCGCCCTCAGCCAAGGTGGGCAGCGGAGCACAGGCAGGGAGGCTACCCCAAAAGCAGATGGGTTTGGGTATTGTCACCTTGCAGAGGTGGGATGGGGTGAAAGCAGCACATGGTGGGGCTCAACATGAGGTCCCACTCACCTGGCTCCTTGCAGGAGGTCTTCAAGGAGCGTATCGGCTACGCCCATCTCTATGAGGTGTTGAAGAGCCAAGGCCAGCCCACCCAACGTCTGCTCCAGGAGCTCCTCAACATGGTGAGCATGCCCACTTCTCCTCCATGTTGAACAAAGCCCTCAGTGACGGTGGTTTCTGGTAGATCTCAGCCCCATGCAGCGCCATTCCACACCCCCAAGTCCTCCCTACCCTACTAGTTTCCATCATCTTCCTTTCAAGAGATCCTAGGACCATCTTTAGCCTGGGGTCACGCTCAGCTTTGGGAAAGTTTGAGCCCTATGTTATGTGGTGCTAGTTCTCCAAGGTGCTTGATGATCAGGGATCTCCAAGATTCTTGATTCATGGGAATCTTCAAGACACTTGATGCATGGTGGGTTCCAAGATTTTTGACGATTGGTGGTCTTCAGGGTGCTTGATATATGAGGGTCTTCAAAACACTTGATACATGGGGTTCTCCAAGACTTTTGATGCACGAGGATATCTGATACTTTTGATGCACAGGAGTCTCCAAGGAGCTTGACACACAAGATCTCTGTTACCAGTCCAAAGTGGCCAACATGCTTGAGCCATCTCTTGTGTTTCAACAGGCAGTGGAAGGTGACCACAGCTCCTTCCCAGTGTGCCCCATCCGCAATGAACAGCCCCTCCTTATCCTACTGGCCTGGCTGCCAGTCTTAACGTGCGGGGAGCTGCAGATCTTCCTCTCAGCTTGGCTGCGCTGTCTCTGCGAGGCCTCCTTGCCCAGTCGACTCACCTGCGTCAAGGCAGGCATGGTGGGATATCTACTGGATGCCTTGGCCACCGAACAGGCACTGCCAGTCGCTTGCTCTAGAAATCTACTTGAGCTGCTGCGAGCATTGGGCAGTGTCTCCATCCGCCCTGGGGAGCTGCGGCAGCTGCTGCGGCTGCTGCGGCAGAACCAGGGTCAAGGACCTCATCCCTACGTAGCACCGGTCATCCGGGCACTGTCAGGGATGGCAAGGCTTGAGGGCCCCCCACGGGCACTGCAGAGCTTCGACCTGACGCATGGCATGGCAGGGATCATGGTGCCTACCATCCAGAAGTGGCCTGGAGGTGCCTTTGCGTTCCACGCCTGGTTGTGCCTCAGTGAGGAGCAGCTTGAGATGCCAGCAAGGCCCAAGAGGAGGCAACTCTACAGGTGCGATGGTCAACAGAAGGGGCCATGGTGGGAGATGAGGATGAGGAGGGGCAGCACCGCCATCTCAATCATGTTTCTCCTCCACCAGCTTCTTCACAGCTGGTGGGACGGGCTTTGAGGCATTCTTCACTGCTGGCGGCGTCTTGGTGGTGGCTGTTTGCACCAAGAAGGACTACATGACGGTGGCGTTGCCCGAGTTTGCCTTCAATGACTCAGCTTGGGTGAGTACCATCCCCATTCCCACGGTGGGGGAACATCAAGGACACCAGGATGGAGGCCTGATGCTCCTTCCTTGTCCCACCTCCAGCACTGTGTTGACATTGTCCATGTCGCTGGCCGCCGGCCCTTTGGCCAGAACGTGGTCAACATCTACACCGATGGTCATCTCCGGAAGATGGCACAGCTCCGCTTCCCTTCCCTCCACGAGGTGCGGGACCCCCATCCCATGGGGTTTCAGTTGGAGCTGCCAACACATGGCATGGGGGTGGAGGTCAAGCATGACTTCTTCTTCTTCGCAGTCCTTCACCTCCTGCTGCATCGGCTCTGCGGGCCATCGGACGACCACCACCACCTCCAACCACCTGCTGGCATGCCACGTGCCAGAGCTGGTCTTCACTTCACACCCAACACTGGGCCGCTCCCAGTCTGTCCCAGCCACCCTGGGCCCTCATGCTTGGACCCCTACTCAGCCCCCCACAGAGGGAGTAGTGGCCACCATGGCAGCTGGCAGCCAGGACACCGAGTGGGGCAGTCCCACCTCTCTGGAGGGTCATCTGGGCTCTGTAGCCATCTTCTGTGAGGCTCTGCAGCAAGCCCAGGTCAAGGCACTCTTCTGTGCAGGTATGTTGAGGTGGGACACAGGAGATGTCCACAGAGGGGCCACTGGTGGCAGCTGGGGTCTTCCTCCACCATGTCCCAGATCATCCCAATCTTTTCTGCCCCCAGGACCAAATGTCACGTCACCATTTGCAGTGGAAGGTGATCTGGTGGAGCTCAGCAGCAAATTGTTGCTGCACTACACCCCACAGGTGAGAAGAGCCACCATCCCAGCACTGGGTAGACCCTCTGCCATAAGTGACATCTCCAGGAGCACGAGGAAGCTCCCATGGTGCTCTCTTCTAGGCCTGCAGGCACAACATCTGCCTGGACCTTTCTCCCAGCCATAGCTTGGACGGGAGGCTGACGGGACACAAGGTGGTCAACTGGGACATCAAGGTATGTTGGGTGGCCTGTCTACCCCATGGCATGGAGGCAGCTGAGTCCCTCTGCATTTGAGGACCCCCATCGGGTGTTGGGTGGTCATGGTGGTTCCCCTACATCCTACTCTGCTATGTGGTCTTGGGTCCACCAAAGACCTGCATGACCAGTGGGTTCCTGAAAGGACCTGTCTGCCCCACAGGTCTTAAGCTTCCTGGGTGGGTACCATGTGCGGTGCAGGGAAACCAGCTGCTTTTTGGGGTCAACTGCTGTAGGGTTGTGCTATGGGGTGGGTCTGGGCACACCTCAGTCTTTGATAGCCACAGGACCTGAATCTCCCCAACTTGGGCTGAACCTATGAGCAGGCAGGATGGACCCCAGGTTCACATGTAACCTCCTCCTCCTCGGTGCTGCTGTGACCACACAGCACCCAATAGAAGCCTCTGGCCTCCCTCCGGCAGGATGTGATCAACTGTGTAGGTGGGATGGGCGTGTTGCTGCCTCTCCTCGAGCAAGTTGTGTCCAAGAAAGAGCAGCCTGAGGACGAGCAGGAGACCAACGACCTGGTGGGGCCAGAGCTGACGTCCTCCGGCAACGCCCAGGGCATGCTCATCCCATTGGGAAAGTCCTCAGGTGAGGTACTCGGGAGGCATGTGGTGGCTAGAGGTAACCACATGGGTGGTGGCTACCATGGTTAGGGTTGGAGAGGTTTACCATGGAGAGGTTTTGCCTAGGTCACCAAGAGTTATGGAGTAACAGAGAAACCACTGAGTGGCTTTTAATGTTGCCATGACCTGATTAGTCATGACCTGATTAGTCTCCAGCTTGTTGAGTTCCACCTTGTCATTGCATGGAGTCTCATATCTTGGTTTCATGTGGAAACCTCCTGAGTAGGTGAATCAGGCCTTCACCCCATACCCAGATGCTTGTCTCAGAGATGCTTGGAGAAATTGAGTTCCATCATAAATTTGGAGGGAAATAAGAGATCAGGCTGAAAAGTTGATGTTGAGGTCTACAAGATGCCTTTGGATGAGGATGAGTGGGAGACCATCGTCCTGGTGGGGCTGGAGCTATAGGAGAGTACTTGGGTGGGCAGAAGACTCACAGCTCCTGGTGGGTGCTCTGCCCTGTGCCTTACAGAAAACAGGTTGGAGAGGAACAACGTGGCTGCCTTCCTGCTGCTGGTGAAGAACTTCATCCAGAACCACCCAGTGAACCAGGAAAACCTGGTGCAGTGCCATGGACCGGCCATCATTGGGGCGCTGCTGCAGAAGGTCTGGAGGCTACCAAGGGCTCCATCCCATGGTCCCCTGGGGCTGTTCTGTGGGTAAAAGTCTCTCCTTTCACCCATGGCAGGTCTCTGGTACACTGTTGGACATGAGCACATTGATGGCCTCACAGATCCTCATGGAGCAGGTGGCTTCTGAGGGCAGTGGGCTCCTGCTTCACCTCCTCTACCAGCATCTCCTCTTTGACTTCCGCATCTGGAGCAACAGCAACTTTGCTGTCCGCTTAGGTGGGAACTGGAGGTCCTTGGGAGTTCTCCTCCAGCCCAACCGGCCTCCCTGTTTGCTCATACCTTCTCCTGGCAGGTCACATCCAGTATCTGTCCAGCGTGGTCAAGGACCACAAGCAGCGTATCCGCAAGAAGTATGGGGTGCAGTACATCCTTGATTCCATCCGGACGTTCTATGGGTAAGAAGCCACCCAAAGGGTGGGTTGGAACCTCCAAATTTTGACATGGTGGTGGACTTCACCACTAGGAGCTGCAATTTGGGGTGGACACCCTTTGCTTGGAGCAATATCCATCATGCAACACCTCATGAGATAATCTTCTGGTGTGGGAATATGGTGGTGGGTCCAGGGCCTTCCACTGCTCCTTGGTCATGCTTCAATCTCAAAATCTGTAGCCAGTCAACCCCAAAATCCTCCTCCAGCATCTCCTCATGGTGGTGGTTTGTGCAAGAGGTTGGGATCACCGAACTTGTCTTTGTGGTGGGATTTGGGATGGATGACAAGGGGTGGGAAGGTGGTTGTGCACATCCCCAAAGGGAATGTCCATCTGTGTCCATTCATCAGCACCTCCAGGGAGAAGACCACAGCCACTGATGACATAAAGACGTTGCAGACATCGCTCTTCAGCTTGGTGAAGGATTTCTTCTGCAGGAGCTTCTCCAGTGAGGAGATGCAGAGCTTGTTGAACTACATTGCTGGAGCACAGGATGAGCAGCAGGTACGAAATGCAGCCACCAAGGTGCCCAAACACCTCAGCTGGTTCAGCACTTGGCAGCAGGTGGAGAGAAGCCACCTGAGCTGCTTGTGGGATACATGGTGGGCAGAGGACAACCAGCCCTATGTCCTGCAGGTCTGTGGGGCGCTGGAGGTGATCCACAGCCTGCTGAAGGGCTCACCAGCCCAGGAGCAGCTCTTCACCTTCCTCTTTGAGCCAGGCCACGTGGAGATCCTCTTCTCACTGCTGGTGCAGAAGAAGTTCTCAGATGAAGTACGAGAGAGGGTCTTCAAGGTGAGATGGGTCCCCAGCACCAATCCCTGCCATTCCCAGCAGCCATGGGGCTTTGCCATGGCTTGGTGGCCACCTCTCACTGTCCCACCAGATACTCTACAAGATGCTGAAGTACGAGAAGGTCCCCGAGCGCAGCAAGAACCGCCTGAAGCTGAAGGACATTGGCTACCAGGGGCTCATCTCCTGCCTCAGTGACATTCCCAGCTCCATGCTGCTCTTCCGATGCCTCTCAGAGCAGGTCCTTGGAGCAGGTACCACCAACCTTCTACCAGGTTGGCCATGGTCAGCCATCCCAACCATGTGCCATGGGGTCATCACTGGTGGCTTCCAATGAGACTCAGCTGGTCTTGTGAGGATGGGAGTCTTTGGTGGTTTTGGGGACAGAAGGAGGTGTCCCACCACTGTACTGTCTCTCCTTATCTGTAGACCCTCTCAACTACAAGGACCTGGTGGCTGTGGTTTACTTGTCCCACCACGCTGAGCTGACCATCCGGCTCGATATCTGCCGCAAGGTGAGGAGGACCATGAGTGCAAGAGTTGTCACCCTGGAGTTGAGCTCCTTGGCCACTCAGCCATGCCCAGACATAAAGACCATGGATATGTTGGTGACACCTGACAGAGATGTGCCAGCATGGATATGGTGCAGCCCCATGATGGTTATGGATGGTCTGGGTTGCTCAGGACCAACCATCCCGCCTGTTGGAGAAGCCAGTCTCCCCAAGAAGCTACCAGGAGGTGGAACGTCATCATCATGTCTCCTCTCTTGCTTTCTCTTGCAGCTCTTCCACTTGATCTATGCACAGCAAGACCTGGTGAAGCAGCTGGCCAGGTTGGCCGGCTGGCAGGACACACTCACCAAGCTCTACATCAAGGAGTCCTATGAGTTCCGCCAGCACAGCCTGAGCAACATGGGCAACGGGGGCTACCTGGAGCTCCACCTCTCAGACACCTCAGGCAAGTTGGGAACCAGCCCACCACCAGCTGATATGCAGGAGCTGGATGTCTTCTTGCCGCTGGGCTACGAGACCTCAGACCAGGAGCTCTCCGAGGGCTTCTCAGACCACTCCATCTCCCCGAGTGGCCACACCAAGTCTTTCCACTCCTACAACTTCAAGTCTTTTGACTCTTCTGACCGGGCCAGCCGCTCATCCTCCAATGCCGGTGATGGTCCTCCTTTTGATGGGGTCTACCATCCACTCTCACCTTTCTCCACCTCACCCTTTGACCTGGGACTTGACCTGGCCAGCAGTAGCTCTGTCACCACAGCAGAGAGTGGCCAGCAGACTCCTGCCAGTGGCCCTGGCACCCCATCACCCCTAGAGAGCTTCAAGCCCTTCCCGGGGATGCGAGCATGCAAGAGCTCCAGCCTCTCCAACGTCCTGGATGAGAGCAGCTACCAGGACACACTGCCCAGCGACAACATCTCCAACACCAGCAATCCCCAGGTGAGTCCCAAACCATTGTGTCCACCACTCAGGGCCACACCAGACACTGGATCCCTCATTCTTCTCATTGGCAGCAAACCCCTGAGGAGGAACTGTGCAACCTCTTGACCAACATCATCTTCTCAGTGACCTGGCGTGGGGTGGAGGGGTGGGACGACACCGCATGGAGGGAGCGTGGGCAGGTGTTCTCTGTCCTTACCAAGCTGGGGACGGCGTGTGAGTTGGTGCGGCCCCCCGATGAGATTAAGCGCAGGTGGGTCCTGCCCAGGTCTGGACTAGGGTCCACCTGGACTAGGTCCTCCACCAGGGAGGACTAGATCCTCCAGCTAGGAGGACAAGTTTATGGAGTCACCTTGATCTCCCACAGCCTGCTGGAGATGATGCTGGAGTCAGCGTTGACTGACCTGAAGGAGTCAGGACCGGCCGTCCAGTCTGGTCTCACCCACAATGCCCTAAAGCTCCTGCGGCTGCTCCAGGACTTCTTGTTCTCTGAGGGACACAACAACCAGGCCCTGTGGAGCGAGAAGGTGGATGGGTGTGAGGAGGGGTTCCTGATCCCAAACGCAAGATCTGAACCCTAACACTGACCCCTGGTGTTAGAACTAACCTTAAACCCTGCCCCTACCTGCAGCCCTTGAGCCTAACATCAGGGCTTTAATCCTAAACCCTAATCCCAACCCTTCACCCCAACCCTATAATCTCATCCTAAACCCATCCCCTAACCCTCATCTCAAACCCTAATGAGATCATCATTAGGGTTATGGTTGGGCCTCTACACTAATCCTAAAGCCAACCTGTTCCCATAACCAAAATCTTGTTGAGCAAAGCTGAGGTTGGGTAGGTGGTGGGGACAGACCTGGTGGCTTTGGGGTCTTACTGTAGGCCCCCCACCCCAGATCTATGAGGGGGTGAGCAGCCTACTGGACAAATTGGGTGCATGGTACCACCTGGCCAACGGCACCTCTGACCTCAAGGAGATGGCCAACATGGGTCTACGGGTCCTCGTGGGCTACATCCTGCTGCAGGACACCCAGGTGGGTCATCTTTCTAGAGCTCCAGGTGAGACCCCAGACCTTGAGGTCTCCATCTTATGTCCCATGTCCACCACAACACAGTGGCTGGAGACACGGTGGCTTGGGGGTTTCTAGGTGGCTCCGTCTGACATCCTATGTCCTTTACCACCAGTTGCACTCGCTGGCCTATGTGAAGCTGCACAGTGTCCTCCAGACCTCCTCAGTCCTCAAAAAGGGTGAGGCCTGCTACCTTCTTGGCAAGCTGGAGACTCCGCTGCAACGCTCATTGGATGCCAAATCAGAGACCTTCTCATGTTTGGTGCCCATCATCCGTACACTCATGGACCAGTGCTATGAGACCCTCCAGCTGCAGCTCTTTCTGCCCTCATTGCCCCCCACCAATGGCAGCCCCACTTTCTATGAGGACTTCCAGCTCTTCTGCACAACCCCGGAGTGGAGGGGCTTCATTGAGAAGCATGTAGGTGGTGTGGGGTGTGGGGTGGGAAGAATATCCCCTGACCACCAGGGATGACCTCCTGGGTAGAGATGCTCCTAGATTGGATGATGGTTGGTTGCAGGGCTCAAAGTCCTGGAACATCTTGGTTCTTTCATGGTAGGTTCAGCCCACCATGGCCCAGTTTGAGATGGACACCTTTGCTAAGAGCCATGACCAAATGTCCAACTTCTGGAATGCCTGCTATGATGCCATGATGAGCAGCTCGCAGCGGCGGGAGCAGGAGAAGGCAACTAGCCGCAAGATGTTCCAGGTACTGACTGCTCCTCACCCTTGAGATGTCATCCTTGGGAGGTTCTCCTCATCCTGGGGACATACTGCTCACCCTTGGGATGTCATCCTGGGGAGGTGCTTCTCTTCCTGGGAACATGCTCCTCACCCCAAGGATGTCATCCTATGGACATGCTCCTCACCTCAAGAACATGCTCCTCACCATGGGGACATTAGTCCTGGGAATGTGCTCTTCATCCCGAGGATGTCATCCTGAGGAGATCCTCCTCAATCTGAAGATGTCATCCTTAGGACGTTGTCACCCTGGGGACATTGTTTTGGGAACGTGCTGCCCTTCCCAGTGCCATCATCTAGTGGTACTATCCTTGAGATGTGCTCTTGGGATGTCCTCTTACATCCCTGGGATGTGCTCCTCACCCTGGGGACATTGCCTTCAGGAAGTTCTTCTCATCCTTGGGATGTTCTAGGGGTGTGTTCCTCATCCTGGAACATCAACCTGGGGGTTTTCTCCTCACCCCAAGTGCATCATTCTGGGGATGTTCTCCATACCCTTGGGGAAGAACATCACTCCATGGAAATGCTCCCCATCTCAGGGATGTCCTCAAGCTGTCACTGCCTTGGCAGGAGCTGGTGCTGGAGCCGGTGGTGAAGCGCTCCAAGGCGGAGAATGCTCGTCACAGCAACGTGCTCAAGCAGGCCAACAACCACCACAGCACCGTCCTGAAGCAATGGAGGTCCCTCTGCCGCCTCCTCACCTCACCCCGCTCCACCTGGGCTGACCGGTGAGTCCCCAGCTCAATCCCTGGCCTGGCTGGAGATCCCCAGGGTGCCTCATCCTCACCTGCCCTCCAGGAACCCACCAGAGGTCCACTGGAAGCTGTCAAGTGCTGAGACCTACTCCAGAATGAGGTTGAAACTGGTGCCCAACCTGAATTTTGACCAGCACCTGGAGGCCAGTGCTCTACGGGATAACCTGGGTAAGGGTGATGGCAGTGGGATACCTAGAGGTCCCTCCCAGTGCCACTCGTTGGATGATCGTGGTGGGGTAGAACTGAGGGCTGTCATGGACCCCACTGGGCTTGAGTGGGATGGGGTCTTTTCACAAGGCTTGTCCTCCAGCTGTGGGGGACCAGGAGAACCTGCTGACAGTGTCCTCATTTCAGGAGCCGATCATCTCCACAATCCCACTGAATCTCTCCCACTGGCCATGGCCAAGGAGGCCAAGGTGAGTGAGCTGGAGGATGACCAACTGGCTGAAGAGGACCTTCCCGTCATGGACAACCAGTGAGTGTCCCCATCTCCAGCCATGGCACTGAGCCGCATAGGTTGGGGGATGTCACCAGGACCTCCTCACCCACCCTGTATCATCCAGGGCTGAGCCCAAGGAACAGAACCAACGGGAGAAGCTGGTGGTGTCAGAGGACTGTGAGCTCATCACAACAGTGGCGGTAGTCCCCGGCCGCCTGGAAGTGACAACCCAACATGTCTACTTCTACGATGGCAGCAATGAGAAGGAGGAGACTGAGGGAGGTAACAGCATGTGCTCCTCAGGGGTCCCCTGCAGTGAGGTGGGATGAGGAACCCACCACCCATCCCATCTCCCGCCAAATCTAGCCCATCCTGCCAGCTATTGTTTGGTTTGGGTGTGGGCTTCTCCCAGCCCCACAGTGGTGATAGACCCATCCCTACCTCAGGGTTGGGTGCCCAGGGGGTTGTTGACACCCACGGGGCTCTGTGCCCCCCCTATCTCAGCAGGAATTGGCTATGACTTCAAGCGCCCCTTGTCCCACCTGCGTGAGGTCCACCTGCGTCGCTACAACCTGCGGCGCTCAGCACTTGAGCTTTTCTTCATTGACCAGGCCAACTATTTCCTCAACTTCAAGAAGAAGGTGGTGACACCTTTCTCCCCTCTACTTAAAACTCCTCCCGAGTCCATGGTGTTGTCCATGTTGTGGCCTACTCCATGTTTTTCTCATTGTCCATGCAGGTGAGAAACAAGGTGTACTCCTGCATCCTGGGCCTGCGGCCCCCCAGCCAGACCTACTTTGGCAGCCGATCACCCCAGGAGCTGCTGAAGGCCTCAGGGCTCACTCAGGTGCCAGCCTTGGAGATGACTATGGGTTGGGGTTGGTCATGGGATTAGGGATGGCCATGGGTTGGAGATGAACATGGGATAGAGGCAACTATGGACTGCAGATGACCATAAGATAGGGGTGGCCATGGGATCATGAATGGCCATGGGTTGGAGATGTCTGTGGCATAGGTGTGGCTATGAATTGGAGATGACCATGGATTAGGGGTGGCAATGGATTGGAGATGACCGTGGGACCAGGGATATCTGTGGGATCATGAACAACTTCTGGGACCATGGGTGGGCATAGGACAGACATATCCATGGGGTGGAGGTGTCTGCTTCATCTCCTGCCCCCATCCAGCCCCTCTCAGCCCCTTCTCCTCCCTTCCATTCCAGAAATGGGTCCTGCGAGAGATCTCCAACTTCGAGTACCTCATGCAGCTGAATACCATTGCAGGACGCACCTACAATGACCTCTCCCAGTACCCTGTGGTAAGTCCCATGGTGTTCCCTAAGCTGTC
>JAOXOE010000506.1:2856606-2899852 GCA_028565055.1 Phoeniculus purpureus
CCAAGAAACTTCCAATCTTCAACCCCGACCCTTAAAATCCCCCAAATCTCTCCTCCCCCCAAAAATCTCAAAAGAACCAAAAAACCCAAGAAAATTATCAATATATTCACAGAGAGGTTAAAATATGATACAGACATGGGCAGAAGGTCCTGCTTGGAGACATCCTGGTGGATCTGCAGGGTTGGTGGGATCCGAGTTTTAGGATTTTTTTTTCCCGGGTTTTTCATTGTTAAAAAACAAAACAAAACAAAACAAAAGGATCCAATAAAATCAACTGGAAGAAGCAAATTGTCAGGATGGTGGTTTGAATCCACAAGGAGGAGGGGTGGAGGCTCTCATGGGCGGCCATGGACTGGTGGGAGCTGGTGGAAATGGTCATGAAGATGGTGCAGACAGCCGTGATGGTGATGAAGATGGTAGAGATGGTCATGGTGGTGATGGAAGTGATGGACATAGTAAGGATGGGCATGGAGGTGGCCAAGATGGTCACAGTGGTGGTACAGATTGTAGTGAAGATGGTCATGATGGTGATGGAGATGGTGGAGATGAGGGAGGAGATGGAGATGGTCATGGTGGTGTTGAACTTGGAGGTGGTGAAGGTGGTAGAGATGGTGGTGGAGATAGCAATGGAGATGGCAGAGATGATGATGGAGATGGTGGTGCAGATGGTAGAAGTGGTTATGGAGAAGTTGATAGAGATGGTGGTGGAAATCACTGAGATAGTTATGGAGATGGTGGAGACAGTTATGGAGAAGGTGATGGTGGTGGAGCAGGTGCTGGTGGTCACTCAAGCTCTGTGTCCTCTTTGGGTTTGTAGATCGCCCCGAACTTCTGCATGTACTTCTTGATGTACTCCTTGGTCTTGTGCTTCACATTCTCATTGCACTCCAGGTCCTCGGGGGTCTTGCAGTACTTCAACTCCTTGTTCATGACCCCATGAGTCAGCTGGGGGAGGGAACACACCAGTAAGAGCCACCCATTATTCCTAGTAAGATGTATCCTGGACATTCCCCTAAAAGGTTCTGCTGTAGTATTTCCCTTTATTCTCCAAATCTTGGCTGTTATTCCCCAAATATTGGCTATTAATCCCAAATAGTGGCTACTACTAGGCAAATATTGGTTATTAATCCAAATATTTCTAGTTATTCCCCAAGTCTTGGCTGTTACTCCCAAATACTGGCTACTAATCCACAAATGTTGGCTAATATTCCAAATTATTCCCCAAATATTGGCTATTATCCCAAACTATCGTCTCTTTTCCCCCTAGTGTTTCCCATTCTTCCCAAATACTGGCTAATATTCCCCAAGTACTGGCTATTAATCCCAAATACTGGCTATTAATGCCCAAATATTGTCTATTAATGCCAAATATTGACTATTTTCCCCCTACTATTTCCTATTATTCCGAAACATTGACCAAATAGTGGGTATTAATGTCCAAATCCTGGCCAATCCCCAAATATTGTCTCACCTTGCGGGCCAGATGCTTGAAGTCCTCGGTGGTGGTGATGCGTCCAGCCTTGCAGTCAGGTTTGCGATACGGATTCAGGCACTGCACAATGAACTGCGACATCTGCACAATACCAGTCCAGGGTTGGGGGTTACTGGGAGCTCACAGGTTCCCCCAGTACCCCCATAACTACCTCCACACCATACTAGTGGCAACTGGAGGGCCTCACCTCCTTCCTGAACACCTCCTTGCTCTTCTTGGCCAACTCGCTGGACGTATCCGCCTCAGCTGTCTTGGCCTTCTTGGAAGACTGGAGAGGAGAAACAAAAGGATCTCAGATGTTACTGGGATCTTCCTGACTCCAGTCCAATCCCAATGAGCTGCCCAACCTGCTCCTGGTGCGTTCCCCAGTCCAGTCCTCATGAGCCCCACAGTGAGATCTCAGTAAGCTGCCCAGTCCCAGCAAGCTGCCCAGTCCCAGCAAGCTACCCAGTCCCAGCAAGCTTTCCAGCACAGCTCAGTTACTTCCTCCTCCATCCACTCCCAGTGAGCTCCCCAGCCCAGTCCTAGTGAGCTTCCCAGCCCTATCTCCAAAGGCTTCTGAATCCCAGTAAGCTTCCCAGGTACTTCCCCCATCCATTCCCAGTGAGGTACCAAGCCTATTCCTGGTGAGCTTCCCAGCCCAGCCCCAGTGAGTTTCTCAGTCCGATCCTGGCTGTCCAGGTAAGTTTCTCATCTCAGTCCCTGTGAGGTTTCCAGTCCAGTCCCCATAAGTTTCCCATCTCATTCTCAGTGAGCCTGCCAGCCTAGTCCCCATGAGCTTCCCAGCTGTCCTGGCGAGCTTCCCAGCCCTGTTCCAGTACACTCTGCAACCCATTCACAACTTAGTTCCAGTACACTTCCTATAACCATGCAAACACACATCCTAGTCCAGTCCCAGTGAGCTTCCCAGCCCAGCTGCAGTGCATTCCCCAGTCCATTCCCAGCTCACTCCCTATCACACCACTGACACACACCCCAGCCCAGACCCAGTGAATTCCCCACCCCAAACCAGGCAGGCTTCTCATTTTGGCCCCAGCAAGCTTCCCAGCCCCAATCTAACACCCTTCCCAGTCCAATCCCAGCACAATCCCCAGCCCAGTTGCAGCCACGCTGCTGGATTGGGAGCACAACCCGTTCCCAGTTGGAGAATCAGGCACCATAATTCTAATTAAAGGTATTAATTAAAAAGGTCTTCAAGCACTGAAAAACAGACCAGGAACCACCCCCAGCCCTTCCATCCCCCTGGAGGAGCTTCAATTGGCCAGGACTGGGAAGTTTTATGGTCCCCAGTGAAGGGAGGGGAGGACTGGGCTGGTGGAAGATCAAAGCTCCACATTCTCCGCCCAGCTGCCGACATCAAAGGGCTGCTGATGAGGAGCAGATGGTTCCCCACTGGTTCCTGGCCTGGCACCAGCATGGAGGCATCAATGGTTTGCTTCTCCATCATCAATGCCACCTCTGTCACTGCTCCCATCACCAACCCTTTCTCCATCACTGACCCCATCTCCATCTTCGATCCTATCAACAACCCCATCTCCATTGTTGACTCCATCTCTATTGTTGACTTCATCAACAACCCATTCTCCATTATGCATCCCTTTTCCATCATGGATCCTGTCTCCATCAAGACCCCTTCTCAACCACCAATCCTCTCTCCAACATTGACTGACCCCATTTGACCCCCTTGTCCGTCACTGATCAATCTCCATCACCAACCTGATCTCTATCATTGACCCCATCTCCATCACTGACCCCATCCTCCACTGCTGATTCCATCTCTATCATTAACCCTGTCTCCATCACTGATCTCATCTCCATCACAGAATCAGAGAATCAAAGAATCACACAATCACAGAACATTAGGGATTGGAAGGGACCTCGAAAGATCATCACCAACCCCATCTCCACGGTTGACGCCTTCCCCAGAGTTGATTTGATCTCCATCACCGAACAAAACCCCTCCAGCACACCAGTTCCTCTCAGTTCACTCAGTCAGCACAAGGAAGGGGTTAATCCCTGCCCGGGTCCCTTTCCTAATTTAATGTTAACAAAGCCTTTGGAGGATGTTTTCAATTATCAGCACTGATTAGCTGGAGAAGTGCCAAGGACCTGGGTTAGAGACAAAGACCTGCAAAGCCCCAGCTGAAGACATGACTAAAGGAAATCCGAAACTAAAGCCTATCTTAAACCTGGGATTAAACATTCCTGGGATTAAATCTTCCTGGGATTTTGAGCTCCATCACTTCCCACTGAAACATCAGGGAGCTGGAAGCGACTTCTTGGGGACAGGACTCTAGAGCTGCTCGGATCTCCTCAGTTGATGTTCTCAAATGGGGAGAAATTGGGACTTTTCCAATCAATAAATAGGAAAATAAACCAAAACATAATCAATTGGGGGTTTTTTTCTATCCTAAAAGGATCCAAAACCTTTGGGATTGATCCCTGCTCATCCCAACCAGCCTCCCCCTAGCCACCTCCTCACAAAATCCCTTTTCCAAGAGAAAGCCGGGAAGGAAGATGATGCTGAGAAACAGGGAGAAGGAATTAAAATCCCGGTGCACCACAGGCAGGGGGAAAAACCAGGAATAGCAGCAGCAGCTGTTGGATGGCTGATGGGTTTAATCCCTTAGAGAAGGTGTGGGGTGGGCAGGGAAGGCAAAAAAAATCCAAGGAATGTGGTTGCAGATTCAGGGTGGAAACTCGGGAGCAGCTGGATGGATTTTCATACCTATGGAGTTTAGGCCTGTTCCAGCTTAATAAAACCTCACCTTTAAGTCTCGAGCCAAGCTCTGAGTGATAAACTTAGTCTCAACTCAACAGTAATTTGCAGCTTGAACCCAGTAATGAAGATAAACTGGCTGACCCAGAGCAGACCTTCTCCTGCTGCCAGAAAAAGGGGAATTGGGAGGATTTGTAGTTTTTTTCAGCCTGAGTCATGCAGGAAGTTCACAATGCTTCACAAGTTGCAGAAGAGGAACTCAGGGAGACCTTCTCGCTCTCCACAACTCCATGAACTTCAGGAGGTTGGAGAGGGTCAGTCTCTTCTCCCCAAGATGAGAAGAAACAGCCTCAAGTTGCCCCAGGGGAGGTTGAGGTTGGCCCTGAGGAACAATTTCTGCCCCACAAGGGTTGTCCAAGCCTTGGGATTTCAACAGCATGTGGAAATGGTGATGGCAGCAGGGGAGGACATTCCTGAGCATTGTAGGATGGACATCAAGCAAAATCCCTGCTGAGTAGGCAGGTATCACCCCAGCAGCAACAGAACTGCTCCCCAAGACTTGCCACCCCACAAATCTTTTCTTCCCTCACCTCTTCTCCCTCCTTTTTACAGATCAGAAGGGAATGGAAGGGGATTTAGCTAGGAATGGCTGGACATGCCCTCCAACGCCAAGTCCCATCCTTACCTTCATGGGGTTTTCATCGTATGTTGGGGTCCCAAGGTCCATTTCAGCTTCATGCTCAAGGCTGGCATCATCTCCTGGGCTGTCCCAGGTAGGAGGGTCCCACTGGGTTTGTCTAGAGGAAGACATCATCACCTTCTTAAAGTAACTGTTAATTGCTCACTGATTGTTCTACCTCATCCCCATCAGTCATTGAAGCTTGTAACATGGGTGGGACACATGGTCCTATCTTGCTATGGATGAGTTTGAGCAGACTGATGAGTTGAGGAAGGCTAAAGTGATGGAAGAACTTAAAAAAGGTGAATTTGCAAAGTTTCCTGTCACTGGTGATGCTCAACATGGAATCACAGACATGAAATACAAAAGGTTGGTCATTCTGTCATAGAAAGGTTGGAGATCATAGAATGATTTAGGTTTAAGACCTTAAATATCATCTAGAACCCCACCATGAGAAAATCCAGAGCAATTCTCCTCTTCCTTCCTCAGGAGTATCATTGTAGAAAGGACACAGACCAAAGGTCTTGAGAAAGAAGGAGCTGGAGCTTGGAAGGGTGGGTGGGTGCTTGGAAGCTCATCCATATGTTGGAAGTGGCTGAATGGAAGAAGCCATCAGAGCTTGGTTGGGCTCATCAGAGCAAAGAAACCCAAACTGGGGAACAATGAGGAAAATCACTCTGTATTTCCTCAAGGTGGGGTAGATAGAGAATGGTGCTGAGGGGGAAGACCAAAGACGGTCCAGGAGAAATACAGACCAGAAAGACACCACTGTTTCTGAATGCCTAGGGACTGGACTCACTCACAGACTAAACAAGAGGGATTCAAAGACATCAGATGTCCACCAGCCCATGTTAGTTGTGGAAATCATCATACACTCACCTTGTTACCACATGGTAGTAGTAGATCTTCCCCTCTGGATCTCGAGCTGTTTTCCAGTTGGGTGGCAGGACAATTGTTTTGGGTTTTGGAGGGGATGGTGGGGGCAAGTCCAGGAGGTTATTGGTCACCACAAGCTCTGGCTGAAAACAGCACAAAAAGGGTGAAGGGAATGAGGAGAGCAGCCAATGGGATGATCAGAGCAGCTTTTCCTCCACAATGAAGACTTTGTTGATGCTAGAACTTAAAGCAAAGTTATTGTTGGCCCAACAAGTGACAAGTTCTTTCCAAAGTTCATTAGATACCTCAAGAACCCACCCAACCATGTTCTGAGCTACCCATGCACTGAAACCCTCTGTGGTGCTTGCTAAACTCATTGTTTCCGTCGTCAGAGCAGGTCCTGGAGCTCCCACCCATACAAAGACTTCTCAGATGTGTTGTGAGAAAGTCCCAACACAACAGCATCCAGGCTTGAAAACCTCCAAATATGTCCATCCGGCCTGGAGAGCAGAATCCAAAGGTCATGAAGAACAGCACAAACCCAAAGCAGATGTAGCTGAATGTTCTCCATCCCTTCAGACCCACCAAGCCCTTACCTGCTGGATGGGCTGAGGCTGCCCAGCTGCGACAATGGTTGTTACTGCTGTCGGGGGCTGCACAATGACTCCTTGTGGATGAGCCGTGTAGATCTGCTGGCCCTGGATATACTGAAGACCCGGCTGGGCATAACTCTGAAATGGAGCAGGAGGAAAGAACAAGTCAGTTTGCCTCCCCCAAAATTGGTCATATTGGCCATCCCAGGAGTCACACAAACACCCATCCTTTGGTCTTAGGAAGAACCAAACATTGAAAAGATGTTCCATGATCATCTGGAGCTCCAGACCAAGCCTGATGGAGAGGGAGCTGTTAATTCAGGAAAATCAGATCAAGAATGATGGGTTTTTTCACTGGTTTCAGTCATACAAGAGCTCGTAGCTCCAGCACCTTGTAGCTTCAGAGCTGGAACATCCCGCCTGTTCCCA
The DNA here is from genome assembly GCA_028565055.1 of Phoeniculus purpureus. NCBI lineage: Eukaryota > Metazoa > Chordata > Aves > Bucerotiformes > Phoeniculidae > Phoeniculus > Phoeniculus purpureus. The sequence goes on from JAOXOE010000506.1 coordinate 2,863,395, forward strand.
TCCACCACAAGGCAACAATGTGTAACACCATGGAGAAGTTCTCCAAGTGTTGGGTTGGAAGTGTTGGGACAGTGAGATGGGTTGAAAATTAGCTGAAGGACTAAACTCAGAGGGTTGTTATCAGCGGCACAGAGTGTAGTTGGAGGCCTGAGGCTTGTGGTGTTCTTCAGCGGTCGGGACTGGGTCCAGTGCTGTTCTACAGCTTCATCAATGGCCTGGTAGAAGGATAGTGTCCCCTTGGACAATTTGCTGATGATGCAGAAATTGGAGCAGCAGCTGATGCACCATTAGGCAAGACCTGGACAGGATGGAGAGTTTGGCGAAGAGGAACTGAGTGAAGTTCAACAAGGGTCCTGCACTGGGGAGAAATAACCCCCTGTACAAGTACCGGGGGTTGAGCTGCTGGACAGCAGATCCATGGAGAAGGACTTGGTTGACCACGAGCCAGCAATGTGGCCAAGGAGGCCAACAGTCTCCAGGGGAGCATGAAGCAGGTCAGGGAGGTTCTCCTCTGCCTCTGCTCTGCCCTGTTGAGGCCACAGCTGGAGTCCCAGGTCCAGTTCTGGGCTCCCCAGTTCTAGAGAGACAAGGAACAAATGGAGACAGTCCAGCAGAGGCTATAAAGATGCTGAGGGGAACGGGAACATCTCTATGCTGAGGAAAGGCTGGGAGAGAGCCCTGGAGAAGGGTGGAGAGGGATCTGATGCTGACCAACAGCTAAAGAGTGGGGACAGGAGGATGCTAGCCAGACACCAGTGGTGCCCAGCAACAAGATTAAGTAGAAACAGGCACCAGCTGGAACCTGGGAAGCTCTATCTGAACTTCCAGGAGGAGAAACTTCATTGGTGTGAGGCTGCCCAGAAAGGTTGTGCAGTCTCCTGCTCTGCAGACATCCCAAACCCTCCCAGACTGTTCCTGCAGGATCTCCTCTGGGGGATCCTGCACTCAGTGATCCCAGAGGTCCCCTCTAACCCCACCAGTGTGGGTCATTATGAACTGCAGCAAACTGGGAGCAAATAATGAGGAACAGGCTGGTGCCCTCCATTCCATAGATGTATCCCAAACAGAACTTACCTGTACAATGGGTGGGGTTGTCTGCGAGTAGGGGGATGTCACCCCATAAACAGTCTGACAGGTTTGTCCTTGGTAGTAGATGGCTGGTTGGGACTGAGCAGGCGAGTACTGCTGTTGTACTGCGACAGTCTGCTGGCTGGAGTCCCACACCCCGTAACTCTGACCCTGCACCGTCCCCGGGGCAGCCACAGGCAAGACGGCCACATTGGCTTCTTGATGGACCACGGCGTCACTTTGGGCTACATACTGCGGGGTCGTCACCTCCATCGTCGTTGCTACATGTTGGACTACTGGTACCGGCTGAGGAGTAGGGAGGGTTGAGTCTACAGGGTGGCCAACTAAAGTCTGGGAGTGCTCATAGGTGGCTGATGAGCACATCGACTCCATAGTGGGGGTGGGCAGCAGTACCTTGCCTGCGTTGGGGTTGCTGGGGTCTACGTAGGCTTGCATGGGGTAGCCAGGCGGGTAACCGATGAAGCTGTGGTGGGGCGTCCCATAGCCCATGGAGTCATAGGATAGTGGGGAGGTCATCCCCAGGTTTTGCAGTTGTTGTTGCTGTTTCTGAGCCTCTCGTTGGGCAACCTCCTGCTCAAACAGCTTTCTGCGCTCCTCTGTGGAGAGCTTGCTCCGATCCTTGAGACGGACTTTCTTCTTGGAAGATGCCAGTGTGTCATACCTGGGGGAGAAAGGAGAGACAAGGCTTTGGGAGACCACAGAAACCTGCAGGTCCAGGGGTCCAGCAGCTAAAGGGCCACCTCTGATGGTGGCAGACCCAGAGAGGACCTAAACAGCCAACAGCAACATTCATTCTGAAAAGAATTTGTTTTCAACTGCTTGACCAACTGGTCCTGCTTGTCCATGAGAAGAAGCTAAGTGGTCCCACTGGATTTATCGACTTCAGTAGCTAACAGAGATGCGAAGGTGTAGATCTGGGGCGTAGGGACATGGTTTGGGACAACTGGGTTGATGGTTGAACTCAGTGATTTCCAAAGTCTTTCCCAACCAAAATAATTCTACAATTCTAAGCAGGAGAAACTGTTTGGAGGACACTCACAGAAGGGTTTTGGACAAGGCTCCTCAAACAGGAGAGTGTCTTCACTCCCAAAGTCCTCTGAGAAGACCCCATCTGAGGACCCCCGTTGCTGTAGAGTTTAGACATCATGGAGAACAAGGGCTTTATTTAAACTTACCCTGTTGACTAGACCACAACCCCGGCTTAAAACATAATCAAGCGTGGATGAATCTGTTTAATCTTCTCCTTTCCTTGTTTTTAACCAGTTTTCATCCTGAGATGCTGCAGGGATTTTTCCGAGGAGAGAAGGGGAAAAAAAACCAAAAACCAACCACAAAGGACTTTGCTCAGACCTCAACTGTGGAAAGTCCGAGATCAAAGTACCACTAAAAGTTTGAGTGTGGTAAAACCAGGATTAGGAGCAAAACTGTTTTGCAGCCCAGTTTGTTCTCTGTATCCTGGTGGACCAGAAGCTCGCTGCTCCCAACACAGCCACAGAAGATGTTTCCACAGCTTTAATGTGAACCTTCTTGACATGATGAGCTCCACATTGTTAATTAAAGCCTGTCTTGGTGCTGCCTAGGGGGTTTAAATGAGAGGCAGCTGGTGTGAAGGGTTGGAGCAGGAGACACCAAGAGGGTTTAGCACAGAGCGAACAAGTAAGACTCTGCTAGTGGTTTGCTCTGCTCCTCTCTTCACCTATTTTACTATTTTCTCTTATTAAGTGGATCTTAAAATGAAGTCAGAACAGGGAGAAAAACCCTGGAGAATGATCATGGTACCTCAAGATCCTTCTCCCAGCCAATGCCATCCCTGGAGGGGTTCAAAAAAGGAGTAGATATAGCTTTGGGGGACACAGTTTACTGGGCATGGTGGGGTCAGGTAGATGGTTAGACTGGATGATCTTTGTGGTCTCTTCCAACTTCAAAGATTTGATGATTCATCAGTGAGGACATGGAGCACAAGGAGGTGAAACCTCACCCACAGAAGAGTCTGTTCTGTTGGAAATCCCCCAAAATCCCACTGCTTATTCCATCCTTCTTCATACATCACTGAAAACTCAGCTTCAACCACTACTCCTGGAGCTCAGCAAGCTTTTTCTGCTCTCCAAAGGGCTGATTACAGGAAGATTTACATTCCAGCCATATAGATTTCCATCTAGTTGCTCTTCCAGATGTTTTCAACTTCCTCACCAGAGCCCCACAGGAGGAGGACCAAAGTCTCCTCAGTCTGGCTGACTCGTCACCAATTGTTCCCTAATTACCAAGCGGCTTGAGATCCACTTGAAGAGGGACAAGAGAAACAAAACCTCACTCCTTTCATGTTGGAGAAGGAAAATTAAAGGAAATTCCTGGGTTTTCTTACAGCCTTGAACATAAACTTGTCTTCTTGAAGGAAAGAAGTGTCAGAGTTTCCTTCTCTTCATGAAAAAGCAGCTTTCAAGTGAGGAAAATACTGTCACGGTTGGTTGAGCTGATGGGACCTTTGCTAATAATTAAAAATATTTTCTCAATTTGTTCCTCAAGACTGAAGATGTTGGGGTTTCAGTTCTCTAGGCCTTAACTTTACTTCTCTACATGTTCATCCCACCAGACCTGCTCACACCTATCTAGATTGCAAGCTCAAAGCTTTTGAAGGACATTCCCTTGGGCAATGAGGCTCAGGGTCCCCAAAGCTAAGCACTGGGATCACCCTTACCCCCAGAGCAGCTGGAGAAGGACCTGGGAAGGTCCAGATCACCAGCTGAGCTGGCCAGTAGGAGCAGGTGATCACTAGCTCTCCCAGAAAACTTACCTATCCTCTGGCCTCTTTGTCCCTCGCTCATATGCTGAGGATGGAGGAGACATCGAGTCTCTCCGTCTCTTCTTCTCTTTACTCTGGCTCTGTCTCTCCGGATCCCGTTCCCTGCTCAGGATGGGATTCTTTGGAGTTGGGGTCTGATCCCGCAGGCCAGGTGCCTCCCTGCTCCGGTCAGCTGGTAGGAAGAACCAGGGAGGAAATTTTTAAAATTTCAAGGATTTCCAACTCTCCTCTCATGTGGTTCCAGGAGCTTCACCAAGCCCAGAAGCTGTTTCCCAACAGTTAGGGAATGAGTTTTCAGATCAATCACAAATCCCAAATGTCCCTTGTACCCTCCTGGCTACTCTAGGAAAGACTCTGAGGAGAAAAGGGGGAGGAATTTGTTCCCATCAATGACTTGATGGAGATCAGTGACCAAGTGGTATCCCTCAGGGTTCCACACTGGGACCAGTCTAATATCTTCATCAATGACATGGAGACAGTGGGATCAAGGGCACCCTCAGTGAGTTTGAAGATGACACCAAGCTGAGTGGGATCTGGCCAGGCTGAAGAGGTAGGTCTGGGTTAACTTCATGAGGTTCAACCCTGTAGTGAGACTCAGATTAGAGAGAAGGAAGAATCAGCTCTTCTCTCCCTACCAGTAAATTCCATCTCCATACGGACTCAGGACTGGGATCCAGCTCAGATGAAGCTCCTGCAGGTACAGCTGGACCAAAGGAGTAAAAAAACCCACCCGATGCTTCTCCTGAATATGGGACAGAACATTCCCCTTCATCCACAGCTTGAAGGAACCCCGAGCCACAAAGGCAGAACATGTCCCACCACAACATTCTCAGGATATTTGGGGGTTTGAAGGAGTAAAGTGATAACTGTGGGCACATACCACTGTTCTCCTTCTCAGCTTGACTCTTCTTTGGGATCCGATACACCTCCTGCAAGGCAAAGGGACACAGGGTCAGGAATTCACCTACATCTACAGAGCTGCAAGAGTCACACCACTGCAATGCTAACTTATACGTTCCATCAAAAGTTCTTAAAGAAATGGGCTCCTCAAGCAAAGTTCTGGTGATGGTTTCTATATATTGTCTCTACTTGGAGCTTTGGGGTTGAGTTTAGTTTGGTTTTGGGACCAAGAGCTGCCCTCTAACAACACTGACCAGTAACTGAAGACCTGTTGTTGAACCTGTCCTGGTCTTCAAGGCAGTTTTAAGAGCAGTTTTGACCTTCTGCTGGCACAATTCTTGGAACTATGTCATGGATTCCAAACAGGTCTTGGCCTAGGTGACCAAGAAGGCCAACAGCATCCTGGCTTGTGTCAGCACTAGTGTGGCCAGCAGGACCAGGGCAGGGATTGTCCCACTGTACTGGGCACTGGGGAGGCGCCACCTTGAATCCTGGGGTCGGGTTTGGGCCTCTCACTCACTGCCAGAAGGACATGAAGGGGCTGGAGCGGGTCCAGAGAAGAGCAATGGAGCTGGGGAACGGGCTGGAACACAAGGAAAAGGGTCTGAAGAACTTCTGAGGGGAAACTGAAGGGACTGAACTCAAAAATGAGTCTCAGGGGAGACCTTCTCATTCTCTACAACTCCCTGAATTTCAGGAGGCTGGAGTCAGCTGGCGATCAGTCTCTTCTCCCTTCCCAGAATGAGAGGAACCATCCTCAAGCCGCCCCAGAAGAAAAATTTGGACTAACAATTTCTTCCCCCCAGGGGTTGTCCAGACCTGGCTCAGGCTGCTCAGGGCAGTGGGGGAGTCCCCATCCCCGGGGGGGGCGCTGTAGAGATCTGGGGTGAGGGACCGTGGTTAGTGAGGACCTGGCAGTGCTGGGACAACACTTGAACTTGATGGTCCTAAGGGTTCTTTCCAAACAAAATGACACTGATTGTCTGATCTTTAAGTATGTTGCATCAATCCTACTTTCCACCACCATTCCTGAATCACTAGGTGATCTCCAGAGGTCCCTTCCAACCCCTATCATGACCCTATTGCCTGCAACACTCTCTCAGCTGCAGCGACAGAGCCCCTTGGACCATACAAATGTCCCCCAAGACTTCTACCCATGTTGGGTCAATCCCCAAATGCCACTAACTCTCAGAATCCTAGACCAGTGGGGGTTGGAAGGAACCTCTGGAGATCGTCTGGTGCAACCTCTCTGCTCAAGAAGATTCACTCAGAAGAGCAGTTTTGATCGTGACTTGTTTGCAATAAGGTGCAACTCAAAAGTGTGAAGAGACATTGAAGATCCTACAGGATGTAGAATGTTTGGACAGGTGAGCTAAGACCAAATAACCCAACTATGAAGAATCAGAAGGAGAAAATCAGAAGAGTCCCAAAGAAAAACCACAGCAGCACTTCAAAATAACACAAAACCCTAAATATTTTAGGAAAAAAAAAACCCAACATGGGCTAAGAAAATAGTTTTTCTTCTACTCTTTTTTTCATCTCAAAATGTTTTTTCCTCTAGTGAAAGAAATGGAAGTTCAAGAAAGCCCCTTGTGGCCTCTTCACAAGACAAAACCACTTCAAAAGTTCTGCTGAAGGTTAAAAAAAGATATTTTAGCCAAGATTTTTTTAAATGCCTCTTTTTGCCTTTTCCCACTCTTTGTCCCTTTTTTCTTTTTCCCTTTTTGCCCCTTTTTGCCTTTTTTCTCCTTTTTTTCTTTTTTCCCCCTCTTTTTGCTTTTTTTCTTAATGTTTCTCATTTATTTACAGGTTTGCAGAACAGCAGGTTGGAAAAATCAGCCTCTTGGCTGGTTCCCCATCAGGTGCTATGAGGAGCCACCGAGCCATGAGATGATGGATGAACCAACCAAGGACAGGGCAACAGACAAGTGAAAGAAAAGATGTGAAATGGGAAAGTACTAGGACAAAGTGTCAACGGTGAAAACACGAGGCCAGGGACCACCTGGATTAAGTGGACGTGGCCAACACTCATTACAAGTTGCTTTACGTTTACCATGATGTTTCAATCCAAGAAAGATCCTACAGTCTACACAATGAGGTCAGAGATGGTTGGAAGGTGAAAGCAAATAATCTGCCTACCCTTTGGGCAAACTGAACCCGTGGTAGATCCATCACATCCAACTGGATTGACCTAATGAAGGTCCAGCAGCTCAAAATCCAAGATAATAATTAACCAAGGAACTCCATCTTGCTGGAGAGCAGCTACAGATCTACCTCGGGAGCTGCCTGGTGGAAGAACTGGCAATGAGAGGAGGGACATACCAAAATTGCTCCATGAAAAGCAGATGGTGGTAATGAAAGAAAAGTCTGTTTTGGTTATGGAAGTAGAAGATGCTGGTTCCAAGCACTCTAAATCAGTCAGACCATCACCAGCAGGAGTCCAAAGGGAAGATTCCAGAATGACATCTAACAAATTGCTCGGAAAATGAGGAAGAAAAGCAAAACAAGTCAGTTAAGAAGAAAAAATCCCAGAGGATTTAGGTTGTCCAGATGCTGGTGACTTGAGAGAGGTAAGAGAACAGTCTCAAGACTCCACAGAAGGAAGGATTATGCTTACTCGAAGCTCCACATATCTGTCCTTTCCGGTTTGATGGAACTCAACTGGAGAAGACCAATGAAAGCCAACACTGGGTGTAGGAAGAGCAACACAACTGAGTAGAGGCTCATTCCATGTCAACAGAAGCTCTACTGGCAAAGGGGTCATGGCTCTTCCATGCTGACCTCAGAATCCCATAATCTCTGGTTGGAAGAGACCTTCAAGATCATCAAGTCCAACCTTCAACCCAGCACTGCCAGACCCCCCCTAACCCACGTCCCTAAGCACCAGGTCCACATCTCCCCACATTTGCCAGGACTTAGATGCTCTAAGCCAAGACAATTAATGTTGTCTCACCTAGCTCTGCTCTGGAGTTCTTTGATCTTACACTTGAGAAACATCACACAACTAAATCCATCCCCTACCAAACTGGATCCCCAACGCTCCACCAGGCAGGGTTGGACCTCCTCTTCCCTGTTTTCCTCCTTTCCCCATGATGCTCCTTTCCTCTCTTCCTACTGCAGCTCCTTTTTGCATGAGCCTGAAGCTCCAGCATGATGCCAAGGGATGGAGAAGAACATCACTGCTTGAAGGCCAAGAAAAAGAACTCAACCCACCACAAACAACAGCATGGCCACTCCCCAGCCTCTATTGTTCTCTGCTTTAGCAAATTAGAGGACTCTTAATTAAAAAGTAAAATTATGTTCATGCTGGACTGAGAGATGGTTGCCTCAGGAGTGCTGGTCTAGACATGAGACAAGGCAAGAGCAGCTTCTCAGGGTTGTTTCATCAAGATTGATCAGATGGGATTTGGAAAAACCATCACTGGGGAAGAAGAGAGCTCAGCTTGTCTGAGTCCCCCCAGCTATGCCAGCCCTGTTCAGGCTGGTAATTAAGCTCAAACATCACAGTCTTTTTGAGAAAGAGGAAGTCCACCTTGGCAAAGTTGGGGTCACATCTCAGTCCTGAACTCAAAGTTGCTTGGAAGGCTATAAATGTCCTACTAAACCTTTTATATCCAAGACTTTGGGTCTTCGGAAAGGTTTGTCTTGAAAAAGATCTTTTCCAGCTCCTACAGGCAAGGTATGGGGATCCTCACAGCTACAACTCCAGAAGATGAGGGCATCTTCACGCAGAGGTGGAAGAAGATGCCAAAAGCTCAGTCTCATCTGTGGCAGCGCAGCACCCAAATCAGACCAGTGTGATACGACATGCCCAAAAGGAAGCTGGAGAGAGCTGGGGGTTGGTCTACAGGACCAGATGAAATGGCTTCAAGCTGCACCAGGGGAAGTTTAGGTTGGTCATGAGGAAAAACTTCTCCATGGAAAGGGTCATCAGACCTTGGAACAGGCTGCCCAGGGAGGAGTTTGAATTTCCATCCCTGGACATGTTTCAGAGTCATGGAGATCTAGAGCTTAGGGACAGGAATTAGCAGTGGGCTGGGACAGTTTGTATCATAGTTGGACTCCAGGAGCTTGAAGGTCTTTTCCAACCTAAACAATTCCATGGTAATTGTGTTGATGGAGCATTAGTCAGTCTGCAGAGCACACAGGGTCACTCTGGGGCATATTTCAGAGGTGCAACAGGTCATCTCAAGAAACCCACAGCTTGGAGACTGGACCTGCAGAACCTCAAGGCCCTGCTTTGGCAGAACAATTGAGGAAACCTCACCAGCTCAACCACCCTGGAAGACTAATGCTATTAAAACATGTTCTATGCTTGAAGCCACATGTGCTCTCCTCCCCCTCAGCCTAAGCCACCAAAAGGCCCTTGAGTAGCTTTCCATGCCTGTCGGTCTGACTCTACTGCTTCCTGTGATGCTAAGAAGGTTGAACACCAAGGTCTGATGGCCATCACAACACATGTTGCCTCTACCATGGCTCTAGCTGTAGGGATCAGCCCATGGAGCCTTATCTGAGCACAATCCTCCACTCAAAATGGGCTAAGAAACCTGCAAGAAGCCCGCTAAGAACTATGTGGACCTCCCTGTTGGGTGTCCACCAAGCCTTTGCCACTAAGAGTGAGTTTTCAGCATGGGAGGACATATGTGCTGCGTCCACGGAGAATGGGAACAGCGGGCACAAGCCCAGGCTGAAGACTTCCCCCTGTGGGGACTGTGAGTGCAGTGGTGTTGTGGTGGGTTGTGTAGCTCCTCATGAGTGAAGGAGTTGTGAGTGTGTGAACCCTACAAGATGAGGACTTTCCCAAGTCCCATGTGTAGAGGGAGAGAAAAAAGTAGCTCACTTAATCCTTTCATGCCAGGAGTTGGGATTTTCCCCGGAGCAACGTAACGTCGGCAGCACTGAGTTAACCACCTCTGTCCTCTTTTTTTTTTCACCTATTACATTGCTCATGCATCATCCAGCTTCCCAACCATCTTCCCGGCTCTTCACCGCTATGTCCTCTCTCTCCCTTCTTCAGCACGGAGTTGAGAATGGAGTTGAGAAAAGCAGAGACCCATGGTCAGCTCCTTGCTGCCCTGAGAAGCTAGATGGAAACGGTTGAAATTACAAGGGGGTCATCAGCAAGACTTGGAGAGGACAGAGCTTAAGTCATGAGGTTCCAGACCCTCCCACCACCCCAGTCAACAGCAGATGTTCTCCACCACTTAGGAGGAAAAGCAGCTTGAACCTGCTGGGTTTGCTGAGGTGACTCTCCAGCCCCCTTCCAGCTCAAGTTTGATTTAAGTCTTTTCTTCTAGACATTGGCCACCTCCTGGTTGGGTTTTGGTGGCACCCTGCTAGGTGAATCGGACAGAAGCAGTTAAGCCAGTGCCACCACAAAGACCAGAACAGAGCGAATCTCCAGGTCACAGTTTCCCCACAAATGTTTTAGGGCAGACAAAGGGGTTTCCACATCTCCATGGCATGATTCTGTCTGGGTTTGGGGTTGAATTTGACCCTCTATGAGCAACAACCCTGAATGAATTACTTAAATGCACAGAGAAGATGTGAAACCACATCTTCAACAGCAACTAGCATTGGTCATGACTCTACCCAAGGGCTTCAGCAAAGATCCTGGATGTGCTTAGGTTGCAGAGATCTGGAGTTTAATGACATGGTTTATGTATGGCTTTGGGACACATGGGTTCATTGTTGGACTCAATGAGCTTAAAGCTCTTTTCCAACCAAAACAATTCTAGAAAGGTCTCTAGATAACCACAGTTGAGCCTCCAAAATCAAAACAGAAGCCTCAGTAACATCAACATCACCATCAGATCAAATCTGGTTTCCTACCAACATTTTGGAGGAGCCAACACGCTTTATGAAACATCATATTTGACTTTAGTTGCTCTTGACTATTTTTTCTTGTGCTACAGCATCACCTTGGTTAGACCCACAGGAATTTCAAGAGCTCTAGATAAACTTTATCAACATCAATGGTCAAAGCTACCTACAGTCGTAGCTTCAGAGCAAATGTCCACAGACTCAAAGCTTGAGTAGACTCCTCTGTGAGGCCCATTTTTATCAACCTCTTCTAAATAATTAGCAAACTCAATGGGTAAAGAAACTTTTCACTACTCGAGGCATCACAAATTTGCTTCAGGAGCACTTCCAGTAATTAAAATTGGGCAGATACTTGATTAAGAGAAGAGCAGAAGATCCTCCATGATCTTCTCCATCAAGGTCACATGAAGCACCTTCAATGCCTTTGCTGGATCCTCAGCAAATGCTGCTTTGACTCTAGCTTAAAGGCTCCTACCTATCTTGCTCTTCACTCTAATATAAGCAATGTCCTCCTAAAGAAGCAACAGATGGGCAAGGAGCTTTCAAACACCTGAAGAAACCCCAGGAACTGGCTGACACATTTATTATGAGTTACTGGAACATCATCTTACATCCCATCAAAAAAAGAAACAACAAGGCATCAGTTAAAGATCAAGTGGCCAAATTGGCCAATGGGAGAAGAAGACAACCTGCAGCCACCAATCTTTAAGAGAAGAGATTTATCTGCTTGAGAAAGACCTTGATGGGAGTGAAATCCTGAGTAGCTGCACACTCCAGGCTCTAAAGGCTCCAATCTCATCTAAACACCAACTGCAAACCTCCAAAGGTTAATCCACTAGTATCAGGAGAACATTATACAGCCAACAAATCCATTTCTGGTGGCTTTTTACACTGAAACTGAAGATGAAAACTGGATGTTAAAAGGTTGAGGATATTGTACGAGTTGAATTTGGGAGCAGATGGTCCATTAGTTTGTTTCAACACGGACATAAAACGCGCTGCTTCGACCAAAAAAAAATTATGAGGCTGATTCCAGCCTCTTTTTCTGGTGGATTGAGAAGGGAATTGCAATCCCTGTGAATCGTAATCCCTACAAATCTCAATCCCTATGGATCACAATCCCTGCCCTTCCCCAAAGAGCCTAAAGAATAACCAGACGACTGTGATGGCTCTAGGGGAGAGGGAGAATTACCTGCTTTCAACGTGCTAACGGCTGGAAATCTACTATAGGAAAGCCCCTGATGAAGCTCGTTGGCATAGAAAAGGCCACTTTAGCTGTCAAAACCATTCACCAAAAGAACAACTTTGCAAATAACAAAAACTGAACTGCAAACAACAAGAGCAGAAGGGTTGGAGCTGCAGGAAGGTGCCTCTTACCTTGAGCTCCTTCCAGCTGTCCAGCAGCCTGGTGGCCAAATCGCTCACATCCACCATTTTGTCCGTTTGCTCTTGGCTCCTCTCACTCTCAACATCAGAAACTCCTTCCTCTTCATCTTGAGACGGTGTTTCCATTGCCAAGGTCTCCTCCAGCTTTGCCCCATTGTTCTCTTTGCCCTCAGCTTCAGGCTCAGCCTCTAGCTCTACACCTTGGGGTTTGCTGCTCTCCACCGGTGTGTCAACAGCAGGATCTTTGACCTCCTCTGGCTGCTGCTGCTGCTGCTCCTCAGGTACCTCCATGGGAGCAGCATCCAGCTGATCAAGGTCCTCTTTGCCCTCTTTCCCTTCCAGCTCGCTCGTTGTGTCTGAGATGGCACTGTCCATGCTGTTCTCACTGATGATTTTGAGCCGTCGAAAGACCAACTTCTTGGGGGTGTCGGTGTCACCTTCAACACTCTGCTTGGTGGAAAGGTCAGGAGTGTTGAGGGGTGTGTGAGCCCGCGACGTGTTCTCACTTGAGTAGCCGTCGCCTTCGCTGAGCTGCGGGACGGCTGTCTTGGTCTGAGCCCAGCGCTGAATGATGGGGAGCACTTTGCTCTCCTCCAGCATGTTCTTGGTGGGGATAGGGAGGAGCTCCAGGGTCTTCATGATCTAAAGACAAAGACAAAAATCAAGGGGTTGGACTAGTTGGAATTTCAAGCTGTCTCCAACCTGCAGCAGTTTCCTTTTCTAAATTACAAGGTTAATTCTGGAATCTAAATCTGAAGGTGACAGATCATGCGTCACTTGGTTGGAAAAGACCTTTAGGTTCAAGTCCAAGCATTGCCCCAGCACTGCCAGGTCCCCACTAACCACTGTCTCTCAGCCTACATCTCCAAGGCTTTGCAGCCCCTCCAGGGACAGGGACTCTCCCACTGTCTGGGCAGCCTGGGCCAGGCCTGGACAACCTTTGTGGGGCAGAAATTGTTCCTCAGGGCCAACCTCAACCTCCTGTGGGACAACCTGAGGCTAGCTCCTCTCGTCCTGGGTAGATGAGACCAATCCCCAGCTGGCTCCAACCTTCTGAAGTTCAGGGAGTTGTGGAGAGCAAGGTTTCCTCTGAGCTTCCTCTTCTCCAGTTTGATCCCCCCAGTTCCCTCAGGTGCTCCTCAGAGCTCCGGTGCTCCAGATCACTTCCTCAGCTCCACACCCCTTCCCTGAGCAACCTGCTCTGGTTGGAGATGCCCTTGCTCACTGAATACATTGGACTGGACAAGCTCTGAGGTCCCTTCAACCCAAAGCATTCCATGATTCTATGAAGTATGGATAGGTCTACTCAAATCCTATAAGCCAACAAACTCTAACATAACACTGGAAACCCTTAACCCAAGAGCAATGAAGTTCCTGAAGAAACCTGCAGTTGGTTTCCATGAACCCTTGGCACGTAACGCTGATATTAACAAACATAACACAAACAAAACCCCAACAGAAAATCATCCTGCTCTTGAGTGATGGAAGTCACTGACCTCCAGCTGCAGCTTCAGGTTGTTGGCAGTGCTTCCTCTCCCATCGCCCAGCTCTGTCATCCAAATCCAGAGAAGGGACAAGCCGTGACACTCCAGGAAGGACTTGAGGCAGGACTGTGAGTGTGTGTTCTGCAGGAGCCGAATTGGAGAGTCCATGGAAGTGGTCAGAGAATTACAGGCAAAAAAAAATAAATTTCCACAGGTCAACTTGGATTGTTTTACCCATCAAAGCCAGAACTGGGCACCTACCACAACCAGAGCATCTCTACCATCACTGAGGTGGCCCCAACTCTGGTTTGGAACAGTAACACTTGCAGCAGGACCATTACAACCACTCTGGTAGGCAGCCCATACTGGGAAGACAAAACTTCACAATAATGGGCTACACAGAAAACTGGCTGCAACTCAGAGGTAAAAACACAAGAAAACCTTGGAGATAAACCAGGTTCTAAATTCAGCTAGGAAACCCCTCATTTACTCTCCAAACCCTCAAGGACAAGGAATTTCTTGGGGGATTTTGCATCATCACCTTGGTCGGGCTCCACCAAATCTAAATGGAGCAAAGAGTGGAGATAACTCAGGATGTGTAAGCCAGCAGAACTGCTGGGCTTGAGCTTGGGATGCAGAGACATTCCTCCCACCTTCCGTTTCCTTTTGAGGATGCTGCTCCAGCCAGGAGCTGCTCACCTGGATGAGTTTGAGGCACGTGAGTTTCTGCTCCAGCGTTTCAATCCGAACCATCAGGCGGGATAAGCTGAGAACTTGGTTTTTATCTGAGAGCCCTTCACCATTCTCCAGCAGCGCTTCCAGCTCCCCATCCACCTACCAAGAGCAAAGGAAAACAACCCTCTGGTTGTGCGAGGCTCATTCCCTTGGCTGAGCCAGGAGAAGCTTCTCCTGAGCAATTTGCCCTTTAATTTGACTCAATGTGGTTGGGTTTCTTTTCTCTAGGCCAATTACAGGGATTTTTCAGACCTCAATTCCTCTCCTCAACAACACCAGAATAGGATTCAGCCTGCTCCATGCCACTGAAACACTTTCTAAATGACTTAAAGTAGTTTCTTGGCTTCCTGAGACTCCAAAAAAATAAGACAGATATAAAATAAAGAGCAGGTATCAAACATGAGCTGCAGGAGTAGAGGTTTATGGCTACAAATGCAGAATAATTACAACTTGTAGGCAGCAAAAAAAAGTTTTTGCAGCAGTCTGCACCCAAGAAAACTCATTTTCTTGGCTTCGCTCAGACTTCTCTGCATCATTTTCTCCATCTACAATGTGAACCCATCCCTGGGAGCACAGAACCACTTGGTTCTATAAAATATGCAGCTTAAATCCAGGCTTTGATAGCTTCTCATGAATGCAAACCACCTCAAGCAGTTCTGGAACTGCAGAGACAGGTTCACATGGAAAGCAGATCAAGCCCAGGGTCAGTCCTTGACTGCTGCTACTGTTTGAAATAAATTACTTAAATATATAGGAGGAAGAGGAGACTCACCGAGTCCTTCTTCCGTGATCGCTCCTTCTTCATCTTGCCACCAGCAGCTCGGATGCTCACCCTGTTCTCTCCCCCCAGGTAACCCCGGCAGTTGGCTGAGCCACAGAAACATTTCTGAGCCTCTTTGCTGTTGGAAAACACAAGGATGGAGCAGTTTAGTAACACAATGATTCATCCCTCCACACTCAATTACTTTCCTTTATTTTTCAGCACAATCCCATAAGAAAAGGGAAGGAACTTTAGGGCATGGAAAAGGCTTTTTGGCCATTGAAAATTCCAATGGATCTTGATTTCTTATGTTGTCTGAGGTGAAAACCAAAACCTACTTCACTTTTTGGCTCTTCCTAATTAACATATAAGTCTATTTGGATAAAACCCTGCATTTTTTAGCTGGAAACAGAACAAAGTCTGGGTTGAGGATTCGTGGAAGGAGTAAGAGTCAAGTAGAAGATGGTGCTTTGCAGTCTCAGAGAGACAAGAAATTAAAATTAGATTAATTTCAAGCAAGATTTCTACAAAACCTATTTCTTACTCAGCATATGAGAAATTTTAAACCATAGGCTGTGATTGCTTGGAAAACATTGGGATTTCTGCCTGAAATGTTCATAATGCACCGGGAGAAAGTGCCTCTGCGATGTCAATAATACAAACTGGGGAAGCTCCACCCCAGGATCTTCCTCAAAGCTCAGGCAGGACAACCAATAGCTCAGAACTGGATGAGATCAGGTTCACTGAACTCAAATACATGACAGAAACACAAAATATTAGTCTCAGATTTAGGGAAGGGAGCCAAAGGCCAAGCTTGGAGCTCACAAACCTGTGCTACTGTAGCAGAATGGGTTATCTACAAGGGGTTTACGGCTCTGCAAGTATCTGCAAAGTCGTAAAAACAGGGTGAGAGGGGAAGAAGAGCAATTATTTGAGGATATTGCAGTGTCTGAGGTTTGGATAGTGAACAGTTAGACAGGAAAGCAAAAATCCAGATGATTATCTGCGAAATTTCCCCTAGGGACAGATGGGATGAAACAGAACAATAACGAGACACTGGAAAAGGGACAATAAATCAAGGGCAAGTTTTTCTTCCCATCTCTTGTTTTTAAAATGGATGAAACTTGACACAAGTAGGTTTTTAAAGAGATAAAGTCCACTTTGAGGATCATGTCTGCCTAAAGAGGCTTTGCAGGATCTTCTCATTAGGATTTTGACCCTAATGGTGGCCCTTGAGCAGAGGGAGCTGGAACATACCCGTATCTCTGGAACTGGTAATCAAATGTCAGCTCTGAGCCAGATGGGACCAGTTTGGTGGTGAAAAATCCCACTCTGAGCTGCCCATTCACAGTCCACTAAACAAGGGGAAAAAAAAAAAACCAGTTATTGGGAAAGGTCTGACTCTGGTTTTGCTTTAAATTATCATAAAATCATGGACTGGGTTGGGCTGGAAGGGACCTTCAAAGGTCTTCTAGTCCAACCTCCTGTAGTAAGCACGGACATCCCCAACCAGAGCAGATTGCTCAGAGTCTGTGTCCAATCTGATGTGGGATGTTTCCAGGGATGGGGCTTCTCCCACCTTTCTGGGCAACCTAGACTAGGGTCTGACCACCCTCAGCAGCAACAATTTTTTCCTTCTATCCAATCTCTCTCTTTGAATTTAACCATCACCCCTTGTCCTGCTAGTAGAGACCTCAGTAAAAAGCACCCCCCATCTGTCTTGCAGCCCTGAAAAGCCACACTACGGGCTCTCTGGAGCTTCTCTTCTCTAGCTGAAACCACCCGGCTATCCCACCCTGCCCTACAGCACCAGGTTCCCCCCTCAGATCAGCATTTCTGGGGCCTCCTCTGGCCCTGCTCCATCAGCTCCCGATTCCTACTGTGCTGAGGAGCCCAGAGTTGGACACAGCCCTGCAAGGAGGCGGGTCTCACCAGAGTGGGGCAGAGAGGCTCAATCCCCTCCCTCAACCTTCAAAGGTGGCTGTTTGCAGTTCACAAAGTTACAATAAGAGCAAATAAAGAAGCCAAGGGAGAAGCTTTGATCCTGGTCTCTCTACCTTTTGTGTCTCACAGTTTGGTTCACAGCTGTGGTTCATAAACCGGGAGCAGTTTCCTTTTTGGGTGGCATCGATGATCTGAAGAGAAAAAGAAACAATAAATCCAGGACATCATCTTCCCCCCGGTCTGAGGAAACCAGCTTTGGGGTTTTGTAACAATATTAATGGGTTTTATAAGTATCTTAAATGCCTTCCCCTAAAAAAAAAAACAAAACTCATTTCCTATTTCTACACTTTGCAGGACAAAAAGGTGAAGAACAGAGAAGGAAGGAAGGGGAAGGAAGGAAAGAAATTTGGCTTCTTGAGCATCTTCCAGACAGGTTTACTTGATCAACCTTAAGGATTTCCCCAGCCTGGGGCACAGTCATGGTTTGTGTCCCGCAGAACAAGAAGGGCTGGGCCATAGTCAATCTCCTCTCTTGGAAGGGCAATTTATCCTCTCTAATGACATAGGGATCGAATTAAGCTCCCAGACTTATGCTGAAACTAGCAATGGGTTTAAAAAAATATGGAAGACACCTCAAGCTCCTCCATCACTGCCAGGCCCCCACTAACCACTGTCCCTCACCCCACAATTCCACGGCTTTGCAATCCCTCCAGGGATGTGGGCCAGGCCTGGATGATCTTTACGGACAGAAATTGTTCCTCAGGGCCAACCTCAACCTTTCCTGGGGCAACTTGATACCAGTTCCTCTTATCCTGGGGAGAAGAGACAGACCCGTAGCTGGCTCCAAACTTCTGAAGTTCAAGAAGTTGTGGAGAGCAAGAAGGTCTCCCCTGAGTCTCCTTTGCTTCAGTTCAAACCCCATAGTTCCTTCAGTTGTCCCTCAGACCACCAGGGCTCCAGCTCCTTCCCCAGCTCCACTGCCATTCTCTGGACCCACTCCAGTCTCTCAAAGTCCTTCTGGTAGTGAGTGAGGTGCTAAAACCAGATCCCAGTATTCAAAGTGTGGCCTTCTCAGTGCCCAATCCAGGGGAACAATCTCTACCCTGGTCCTACTGGCCATCCAAGTGCTGCATGTAAGCACCAGTCCACTCCAAAGTCCAGCAGAGCAATCTCAGTGCTCACCTCATCATTCTTCAGGGCCATGAAATAATAGTGAATGTTCTTGTTGCGGGCATACTCCTTCACACGAGCCTTGAACTCCTTGTGATCCAGTACCTCTCCACAGTACTCCAAGACAAAAGTGTTGCTGCAAGAGGAAAAACAGGAGTTTGCACCTTCTGGAATTACATTTCCTTTCCAGCACAAAGGGGGATTTAAAAGCAGGGAAGGAAGGGAACATGTAGTTCACTTTAGACTCAGTAATCAGTCCTGAAGGGTGGATGAGCTTTAACCCCCTGGTCTGCATCGTGTTGTAGATTTCTGAGACCTGTCCAAAGTTTCCCCTTGTTTAGGGTCATGCCAAACACTTCAGCTCTTTCTTGCTCCTTCCCAACTCAACCCTGCTCCTTCCCATCCCAGCCTCATAGGCTGTTAACAGATGCTCATGATGACCATCTCCCCCCAACTCCACACATCAATCTGTGCTGGATCCCTCAACATAAGTGAAATTAAAAAGTCAGAGTTTCCATGGAAACTCTTTAAAATATCCCAGTCACAGAAAATCTTTGCACAGTTCAGGTCTAGGCAGATTGTCTTGAAGCTCTGGTGCACCTGAGGTTGAACCATGCCCATGCCACAGCCTTGGGAGACTGAAATCAGAGCCTGGGGAAAGTAATGAAGGAGGAAAGATCCCCGTGGGAGCTCCAGGTAGTGCAATGGGAAGGAGGAGGAAGATTTCAGAAGAGGGGAAGTCTTGGAGAAGAGGAAAGAACAGACACAATGGCATTAAGCAGCAGGGAGAGAGAAAGAGGGAAAACGGATTAGACATAAGATGAAGCCAGAATAAGGTGATAGAAGGGAAGGGGGGAGTGGAGGAAGAGGAGAGAAGGAGAGGAGGAGGAGAAAAGGAGAAGGAGAGGAGAAGGAGGAAGACAGAAGGAGAGGAGGAGCAAGAAGAGAGGAGGAGGAAGACAGGAAGAAGAGGATGAAAGGAGGAGGAGAGGAGGAGGAGGATGAGTGGAACAGAATGAGAGGAGGAAGAGGGTGAGAGAAGAGGAGGTGAAGTGGAGGAGAACAAAACCAGAGAGGAAGACCTAACCATAGTTAATGGACAGACAGGTACTGCTGACACCTGACAGAGGACAAGGACAGTATTTAAAGCTGGAAGAACCTCAGCAGATCTACTCATGTCAGTGAAACTGAGGAACTGCTACTTATATGCCCCCATGAGAGAGTCAAACAGCACAAGGACACCACATCAAGTGGACACTATACCAAGAGGACACCACACCAAGAGCAGGGGCTTACGATGGCAGGTCTTTGGCAGCTCGCAGTCCCCAGCCTTTCTTCTCAGTGAGGATCACCTCAACGTCCGCATGCTGTTTCTTTTGAAAGCGCCTATTGGAGCAGTAATCACCGTTGGGGCACCTGGAAGAACTAAGGGAAGGAAAAGGAACAAATCAATTCCCAGTCTTTCACTCAACTGGTGACAATCCTGGTGCCAGGTTATGAGATCCACTATGTGGCTTGTGCCCTGCTCCCTTGTCCCTCTTCTCCCACCTTCTTCCAGGAGAGAAAAGGAGACAATAGCTGTAACCTGGGGATACTTTGCAGAGAGGAGATGGATGCAAAAGGAGAAACAAATGGAATAAGGATTTTGCATAGGTCCTTCTAACTCTTCCCAAATAATTTATGATAGACAACAAGAGTTCAGGCTGAGGAGGAGAAGACACCAGGCTGTTGTGTTGGGTTTTAAAAGGTTACTAAGAAATTGACATGAAGGTCAAATTCAAATCACAGAATCCAGAATCTCTGTGGTCTGAAGAGACCTTTAAGATCATCAAGTCCATCCGTTAATGCAGCAGCACCAGGTCTGAAAGTCTTTCCACACCAGCCACTGGAAACAAGAATGCCCCAAGACCTCCTTGCCTGGGTTATTTTAGGAGCTCCTAGGATGCTGCTGCCCATGTCTGGCAGCTCATGGAATGTTACTCACCACTCTATCATAAGCAGGCGATTGAGACAGTCTTCTCCACAGGCCACCTCACCCTGAGCTTGTTCTTCTTTGGACAGAGGAGGGCACTCACACAGCATCCGTTTGATATCCCTGTGAGATTTGTTCTTCTTCCTGTGGCAGATAAGTCAGAGAATCTGAGGTTGGGACCTCAGAGATCATCCAGTTCCAACACCCTGCCATGAGCAAAGACATGCCCTGTAGACCAGGTTGCCCAGAGTCCCATCCAGCCTGGCCTTGCACACTTCCAGAGACGGAGCAGCCACAACTTTTCTGGGCAACCTGTTCCAGTGCTTCACATCTTCACAATTTTATTGTCTCAGAATCATACTCCATTCAACAACCCCAAGTGAGAGGAAAAAGGATCATCTCCCTCCCATTTAGTCATCAAAAAACCCAACTGGAAGATAAAATCCCAAATTGCTATAGGAATAACAATAAAAAAGGTAAAAGAATCATTTACCTTTCTGTCAGGTACACATTCTCCTCAATAAGATCAAAGTAACAGGGCATCTTCCCTTGCTTGGCAAATTCTTTCCAGCGCTGGGGGTCCCTGAAGTCATCCATGATGCACAAACGACCCACCATGGAGGAATCCTGTGGTGCCGACTCCACTTGCTCCCCACCCTCTGGTTTCCCCTTCTTCTTCTCCCCCCGGGAGTCCACATCACTCTCAGAGTCACTCTCCAAGTCCGGGCGTCTTTTTTTGGGGGGCCCTCGTTCTTTTGCATCAATTTTCTCCAAAATTTTCACCTCTTCTTTCTTCTCCCCACTGGGCAGCAGCTCTTTGGTTGAGTTGCTGCTGATCTCGTGCGCCTGCACTGAACCTTTTTCCTTCTGCTCCACTGTCTGGCAATTACTGGAGGGACTAGGAAATTGAGGTTTGCACTCATCATCCCAATGGCCATCCATCTCGTACTCCTCATGATCCTCTGTTAGGGAATCCGGTACCTGCCCTTGAATCCGCTCGTAATTCATGGCAGAAGCTCTGCTTGTAGACCTCACATCCCAGTAGCCATTGCCCTGCCAATAACTCTGGGAGCCACCATATGCTCCTGAGCTTGGCTGGTAAACATAGCCTGAGTAGACCCCAAAGCTGCTATCAGGTTGCTGGTAGGTGCTACTGGGCTTCTCCATCTGGTTGAAGTCCCAATTCAAACCACCCTCTGCTGGTTGAAAACCATCTAACCTGGAGAAGTCTCCAAGGCCAGACTGGTTGAGCCCACCCTTGCCTTGCCAACTATCTGGCTTGGAAGAGCTCCTCTGGTGTTGGGATTTACTGGCGCTCTCAAAACTCTCTGGGAGACAAAACAGCTGCTCATTGTGCCGGTTGACTGGTCGGCCAACCACCATCAACTCCTTCAATGTCAGGCGCTCATCCGTGCTGTGTTTGCCATGCGAGTCTGCTGTGAGCTCTGCCTGACTGGTACTGTCGACACCATCACTCTGAGGCTGGCAGGGATCCGTCCGTGGCTCCTCCATCTCCTTCCTGCTGACCTCGGTTGAAGTTGCCAGACTCTTCTCCATACCTCTAGGAGAACATCTGCTCTCTACCTGCAAGCCGCTTTTACTTGCCACATTTTCTGACCTCTCTGCATAGTAAGTTCTACTGGGCTCAGGCCGCTCATCTTCCCAGTGGTCAGAGAAGCGCCTGTTTCCCTGGCTGCTCCGTGAGGAGCCAGGGCTGCTCTCCTCCACAATGATGCTCGAGTTCTTTGGTACCACCACAACAGAGTGGAGCCGTTTCCGTGGCACTCCGTCATCAGAATCCGAGTCCTCCGTGTCACTGTCGGCGCTTCCTCCGTCACTGTCACTCTCCCCTGTGTCAGAATAACTGTCGTGGCCAGTGGGAGCGAATTCAACAGTGTTGCCGCTGCTGTCGCACGTTGGGGCTTGAGTTAGCATCTCCGTTTCTTCTGCCGTGACCACCACGACATCGCAAGAGGGGAACAAGGCATCTGGAAAAGCTGAAGCCACCAAGGGCTCATTGCCCTCATCCTTCTCAGCCAGCACAGCAGTACACTGAACACTCAAATCATCCAGCCCCACTCCCTCGGTGGAAACTGCACTTTCCTCCATCACCTCCCTATCACGGTACTCCACTGGCGCTTCCGAATAATATGAGTGCTCATCCCTGAGTGACAGTTTGCCTTTTGCCAAATCGAGGTCACCATGTCCAGTATCCAACTCCAGCATCTCTTCAGCTTCCTGATGTCCATCCGGTGGCGGCATGTCCCATTTGGAAGAGACATTCTGCTGCAGCACAGGATGGTCTGCTGGGAGCAACAAGGAACAGTCATCCTGGGAAGGATCATGACTGGAGCTCTCTGCCACTGGGAAAACTGAATAGGAAGGAGGACTGTGCTCATCATCACAAGCAGAGCTGGCGTGATGATCCTCTGCACTCTCGTAATCACATGTAACTGTCTGTGGTTCAACCTGCACGTCCAGGAAAGTCTCAGCTGTCACTTTCAGATCAGCCGGTTCCGCTTCAATTTCCACTTCTGAATGATACAAAGCTGGGGCAGTAGCATCTGAAATGTAGCAAAAAACAGGTTCTTTGGTTTTGTCGCAAAGAGTTGCATGATCGTCCTCCAGCTTAAGCAGAGTTTGAGTGGGATCTACATTCATGACAGGCAACAGGGTGGCTTCTTCTTGCTGCTGTGGGACTGGAGCCTCCACTTGCCTGAAGAGACTGTTACACTCACTGGACTGGACTTGGGAATTGTCTGGCTCTTGCTTTTGAAAGATGTAAGTGCTCTCAAACCTATTTGATGGCAACGGATATGAAGGACTTGTCTTGACAATGTGTGACACTTGTGACAGACAGGGACCATTGTCAGAAGACACAGCAACGTCCTCTGGTTTAGAGGCACTGGAAGATGCCAAACTATCAGCACTGATCTCCAGGGATCCATTTATACTCGACTCCATGGGGAAACACATCCTCAGCTGATCATAGTTCATCTGTACTGAAGTTTCTGGTTCCTTAACACTGTCATGGCATTTGTTTTCTCGAAATTCTTCAGGTTTTGAGGGAGCAAAACCAACTTGCAACTCATCCGCCTTTTTGAAAGTGGACGAGTCACTTAACGATGGAGAAAGTGTCTTTTCTCTTTCCAATTTTCTGGCAAGAGGTGCCCTGGTGTCGCTACTTTTCAGACAAGAGGTCTCTAAATCTAGAGAATTAGACTGTTGCTGCTTTATTTCTTCATTTGATTCTGTACAACAGAAAGAACTCTTAAATTTATCAGGCTTTGGTGTGAGGGGTTTTGAAGGGGTGGACTTATAACGGGAGGAATTCACATTACTGTCGGGCCTAGAGTGGGATGTCCCCTTTCGATAGCTGAGCTCATCGAGGGGAGAGCACCTTTTGGTTACTTCACTTTCGGAAGTCCGTTTGGAATCTCGATCTGCTTTCGATGAAGCCCTTCCTCTTCTCTCCATGTCGGCATGAGATGACTCCATTTTGCTGTCCCTATCCGACCTGGAGTAAGAAGTCCTTGAGTCTCTGTAAGAGGAGGACGAGTGGGATGATGTCCGCCTTGAGTCGCTTGACCTGGAATGTGTCCTCCTGTAGTCATCCTCTGAGTCGGAGCTCTCGCGCGCCCGGCTGTCCACATATGAACGCGAATAGCGGGACCTTTCCCTGTACGGGGAACTCCTATGGTATCTGCGATCGGATTCATAGTAATGTGAGCGTTCCGACCTCGAGTAGGAGGAGCTGGTTCGGCAGCTGCGATCTGATCGGGAACGTGAGTGAGATCGGCTTCGCCTTCTCTCCCTGTCTGATCGAGAGCGGGATGACACGTACCGCGAATCTCTCTCTGATTTTGAATAGCTCGAGTACTTCTCCTCCCTGTCTGACTTGGAGCGTGACGACGACTTCCCCATGTCGTCACCTCTGAGGGATGTGGAGCCTCGTCGGGGATCCCTCTCCTTTTCCATACTGGATATCTTCAGCTCATGCGACCGCTGGCTGGAGGAGGTCCTCACCGAATCTTCATCGGACTCGGAGCCCAGCAGTGTGCCGTCAGACTGTGAGAATTTCCGCTTGGCCCCCTGCCTCCTTGAGTAGTGGGCAGCACCCTTGGAGCCACTGGAAACCTCCTCCTCTTTCCCAATATGGGAATCTTCCTTCTGTGGGGTTATTTCCATCTGCTCGGGCGCATTCTGAGTTCCACGCTCTTCCAAGCTGCGTGATGGCACATCCTGCTTGACATCCAGCTCCAAAGCCTCCTTAGATATCACAGGACAAGGCTCCTTCAAAGACGGAACTTCAATTTCCACAGGTGGCAACAGCAACAGCGGTGACATCAGTGTCATCGGTAGTTGGGGACAGCTTGCCACAGCAGGAACTGCCAGCGGTGGAGGCGGGGGAGGAGGTGGTGGTGTTGAGGGAAAATCCATGGCCAAGGCTACCAGTTCCGTTACTGGTGTCATGGCTGGTGGTGGTGGCGGTGGCGGTAGCGTTACTGCCGGAGCTGGTGGCGGTAGTGTCATTGCCAGAACTGGGGGCGGTTTGGCCGTTACATTAAGTAAATGTTTTTTAAAATGGATCTTTCCTAATTCTACCTTCGGTTTTGGAGGTGAAGATGACTCCTCGGCTGAACTAGCAGCATCCCCCAAGTCCATTTTAGTTTTGGGGTTAAAATCAGTCTGAAGGGGAACTGCTGGGGAGTTCTGAGTTTCATTTTGTTTCTCGTTGCCAAGGCCAGTCAGAAATCTGTTGGGAAGGGTTTTCTTGGTTAAACTAAAGCTGAAAGAGACCTTTTGTCTTCCTTGCTCCTCCAGGTTAACCTTCGTTTTGGTGCCTTTGGGCAAAAAGCGACTGGATGCGATGCCTTTGAACACTGGGCCTTTGATAAAGCCGGCTTTCTGCACCGTTTCAGGCTTGCCCTGCCGAAGAAAAAGATGCTGTTAGAAAAAATGGAGTTTGAAAGGTTTTGACTCTGTTCTACAGGTAGACGCAACAATTTTCTTCCACACAGTGAAATTTTCTGCAACGATAAAATGGAATTGACTGTCTGGTCTAGAGTCTGGGAGAGCAAAACTACAGACCTTCCCATGCCTCTCCCTCTCTGGAACAAAATCATCCAGTTTGGAGCAAAAGCTTCTTGGGGGTTTGGACTGGTTTTTAATCTGATTTATTAATGAGCAAAATTAATCTTTTTTAAAAAAATTAATTCTTAGTTGAAAAAAAGAGATAGGGTTTAACTAGGGTCAGGTTTGGGTTCCTCCCTGACAGAAGGACACTGAGTTGCTGGAATGGGTCCAGAGAAGGGCAACAGAGAAGGGGAAGGAGTTGGAGCACCAGTGCTCTGAGGAGCAGCTGCGGAACTGAGGGAATTGAATCAGAGAAAAGGAGGCTCAGGGGAGACCTTCTTGCTTTCCACAACTCACTGAACTTCAGAAGGTTTGAGCCATCTGGGGGTCAGTTTCTTCTCCCCAAGATGAAAGGAACTGGCCTCCAGTTGGTCCAGGGGAGGTTGAAGTTGGCCCTGAGGAATGTTTTCCGCCCCACAAGGGTTGTCCAGGCCTGGCCCAGGCCGCCCAGGGCAGTGGGGGAGTCCTTGTCCCTGGAGGAGTTGCAAAGCCATAGAGATGTGAGATGAGGGACAGTGGTTAGTGGGAATCTAGCAGTATTGGGACAGCACTTGAGACTCAAGGAGCTGAAAAGTGTTTTCCAACCCAAACCATCCTGTGATTCTATAGAATAAGTGGTAATTTCCCTTCAGTTAATTTCTGCTGTTTCTGTGCTCTTGGGCTGCAGTATATGTTGGACTTTTAAGCTTTAACTGTTCTTTTCCACATCCCAGGAGATTTCACCTGGACATCCTGCCTCCAGCACAAAGGACCTCTCTGAATCAGAGCAGTAGTTTTAAGCATCAGCTTTACCCAACTCCTGCCAACAGTGTTATCTCAATCACTAGAAACTCCCAACAAGACCCCAGGCTCAGCCTTAGCTCAGAATACAACCACCTCAAGAATTCCCATCAGCAGCCAGTCATGTGTGATGGCTCCATCACCTCCAAGCCAACCAGCTTGGAAAACGCCCCAAATTCATCTCACCAGCAGCTTCTCTGAGTCTCCCACCACAAATTTAACTCACTGAGAGCTGTTTTTTGACACTAATGAGCTCAAAATCATCTTTTCTAGTCCACGAAGAGCTCTGATCTCCACACAGAGAGCTGGGTTTCACTGCCATAACTGCTGGGTGAAGCCATGTCTGGCAGCAGCGGAGGTTTCCTGCAACCCTCTGTGAATTATTACATGGTTTGTTATCCTTTAACTTTAGGAAAACAATGAGGAGCTGCTCAGGCTAAAAGCACCAGAGTCAATTATTAAAAACAGCTGTGGAATGGAAACCCCCAGCCCATTCTATTTGTACCCTTGGATATCACAGACAAAAACATCCTTGGTTTGAGGATCCCTCCACCCCATCATCGTTGAGGGGGAAAAGTTGTATAATGGTCTTCATGTGGCTGGTCTTAGCTACTCACTGCATGTATCTGACCTTCACCAGTTGTATTCTGGCAAAAAAATGTGTGGTTTTTCTTTTAGGTGCCACTTTCCAGGTGTTTTTAAGCACTAAAATTAATTAATCAACTTATTCCTGGAACAATAATTCTGCTCTTTTTAGCCCATTGTCTGTCATGTTTTGGGCCGATGGAAGAGTGAGAGCAGGTTCCTACTTTCAGCCACACCCTGACGCCCAGTGGAAGGAGCCTCCACCTTCTGAATGTTTCAGAATGCTCTACCCTTGTGGCCTGGATGTGTTCCTGTGCAATTTGATCTAGGTCATCCTGCTGTGGCAGGGGGGATTGGACTAGATGATCTTTCAAGGTCCCTTCCAATTCCTAATGTTCTGTGATTCGTGCCCTTACAATGATTTTTGGGAGTTTTAATTACACCAAAGTAACCAAAACACAACTTAGAACTGTTCCAGTCCCTCACACTTTCTTCTCTCCCCTTAAATTCAGACTCATGTGCAGCAAA
Organism: Phoeniculus purpureus; assembly: GCA_028565055.1. NCBI lineage: Eukaryota > Metazoa > Chordata > Aves > Bucerotiformes > Phoeniculidae > Phoeniculus > Phoeniculus purpureus. The sequence continues at coordinate 2,890,487 of JAOXOE010000506.1, forward strand.
ACTTTTTTTTCCACAGATTAAGCCCAGCTACAGAAAGCAGCAGCTACTTTCAGCAAATGAAACCAGGGTAACATCATGTCCTGTCTGTGGTACTGATGGTGGCTCCTATATTTAACACCAGTTCACTTCATCTGGACCTTTAGTTCCTCAACTCCAGAAATCTGTAGGTCCAACATGCCAGGTCTGGCTAACACAAGTCATGGAGAAAGAAACTGGTTCTACTCACCTCATTTTCTTCTTCTCTGTTGCCGCCCAGCCAAGAAGACATGCAAAAGAAGAAAGTGTGAACATCAGGCAGACATGAAACACAATGTTAAGACCTCTGACATCACAAACATGATAGATTTGGGGACACAGATGTCCCTACCAGCATCCCCCAACAGCCTCTGGAAAGGGACATGGCAGAGTTTGAAAGTTCCAGAGAATTTAGATGCTAAAAATTCTGCACTGGAGTATGATACAGCAAAACTTTTTTGAGCCAAGTGCCAGCTCGGAGCTGTTTGCAAAGAACCTGATTTCCACAGACACCACAGAAGCAACCCAGAACTAAATGTTGATGGTGAGATGCAGGAAGTCCAAGCTGGGTTTCTTTCAATTTTAGTATTTTCCTTACCAGCCCAGAAATAGTTGAAAGCACCCATCTCTCTCATTAATAGAAATTAAGATGTTACTTAATATCTTACAAGCTGTTACAGATCTGAGATTCAATTCCCCTTGATCCCAGCCCAATCTGCCAAAGCTGAGGCAACAGGAAAACCCAACTGTTTTGCTTCCCTACATTCTCCACTACGATACCACCAGCAGTTTCTCCTACAAGGAAGGAGAAGGAACAAGAACATGATTGGTCCCTCCCTGCTCTGCTCAGAGTTTCATAGGGTTTCTCAGCTCCTAAAGGAAAACAGCAGGATATGTGAAAGCTTCAGCACTTATTGAAACATCTAGAGGTCAACAGCCCAATTCTCTTTGTTGTTTCCTTCCTAGCAGTTAGGAGTAACCTACTGGAAAGACTCAGCGGTAAATCGCCCCTGCATGTCCAAAAGCTCTTGGCTGATTATTAAAGCTAATTAAGAAGCTCTAAATTATCCTCAGAGCAACAAAAACAAGGGTTTGTTTTCAGCGAGCAAACACAAGCCAAGGGTTTAAGCAAGCTGTGGGGTACACAAGGGCTCATCTGTGATTTAATGGGGTTAAGCAAAAAGACCAGCAGGTTGACCCCAGTTAGTGTTTGAAACATTTCATTTGTAGGACTCCAAGTAGAGTTGTCCTGGGACAAGAAACTCAACCGTGTCCTGGGCTGGATCACAAGAAGCAAGGAAGGGGATTGTCGCCTTCTGCTCTGGTGAGACCCCACCTGGAGTCCCGCAGACAGCTCTGGAGTCCCCAGTACAAGAAGGACCTGGAGCTGTTGGAGCGAGTCCAGAGGAGTCCATGAGGATGATCAGATGGCTGGAGTCTCTCTGCTCTAGAGATAAGTTGAGGGAGCTGGGTTTGTTCAGCCTGGAGAAGAGAAGGCTCTGGGGTAACCCTTCAGGACCTGAAGGGGCTTCCAGAAGGATAAAGAGGGACATTTTTCTGAGGGACAAAGATGCTAGGACAAGGGGGATGGGTTCAAGCTCAAAGAGGAGAAATTGAGATGAGGTCTGAGGCAGAAATTCCTCCCTATGAAGGTGCTGAGGCACTGGAACAGGTTGCCTAGGGAGGCTGTGGCTGCTCCACCCCTGGAAGTGTTCAAGTCCAGGCTGGATGGGGCTCTGGGTCTGGTGAGAGATTGAGCAGCTTGAAGGGTGATGAGAAATGAAACTTTTCACAGAATATATTAAAAAATATGTAGAATTAAATTATTAAATCATATTAAAAGGAAATATGGAAATAAGGGATGAAAGACATTGTGTGAATTAAACTTGTAAAATATGTAAGAACAGAGCAGATATAACGCAACTCATGTCCAGTCCTACAGATGCACATTGAAAATTAATTTATAGTGGGAAGAGAAATATTTCTGAGAACACTGGATATAACTCAGTGTTATGGTTTCAACATTGAAAGAAAGAGCTTGTTAAAAGCAAAATAAAACTGAAGAACTCAACAAACAAATGGCTAATATATGCAAAAAAACCCCCACCCAAACAGGGAACTGTCCATTTTTTATTGTCTATAGCAGCCCTATAAATTAGTATTTTGTAGTAAATCCTCCAATCTGCTCCTAAATAAAATACAAAGAATTTTTTTCTGCTTTAGGTCTCATTAAGTGACAATAAATGTCACTTGAGTGAGAGGAAGATGTCAAGTGTCCATAGCAGCACCTAAATCCTGACTCCCCAACACACATGAGAAGGTGGTACCTCCAGGAAAGGTTTCACTGAGCCATGAATTTATATATACATTCTTTATATTTTAAATGTATCACCTTTCCTAGCTCTGCAAACATCCCAGGTTCATCACCAAAACAAGCAAAAACAAATCAGGTTTTAATTATGAGATTCAGCAGCTCCAGCATTTCTGAAGATGCTTAAAGAGAGTAGGAATGACATTTGTGCCCCTTTTAAGGACCCTACACCCCAATATGAATTATTTGCTAAAACAGCAAACACACATCCCCTCCAAAAAAACCCCTCGAGCTTCTAGAGTTAGCTACTCTGAATTAAGACAAAACCTGAAGGGCTCTACCTTCCAGAAATCCTCGTTTAATATTAGTTTTATTTCATTTTCTTCTATAAAGAGGGAAAAATTCTGAAGCCTAAAGCTCTTCTTACCTAAGTATCTCCTGGACTAGCAGCTCTTAAAGGCTACAAAGCCCTCACTCTGCTCACCTTGATGGGGTACTATCGTGCAACAATGAGTGTAGTTTCATGTGAAAGCCCTGCTCCAGCCATTCCCAGTCTGAAGAAAGGAAACCAAATGCAAAACCTCCCAAGGAGAGGAAATCCAAACCTCCAGGGTTTTGCCTAGGCTGGATAAGCCAGAGATGTCCTAGCTGGGTGAGGACTTCCACAGCACCATCTCAAGTTGAAATCTGTGGTTTCAGATAGATCCTAAAACCAAAAAAGAAATATTGAGGCTGACTTGACTGCAGGACTGAACCTCTGTGATCTGCAGCCACAGATCATAGAATTAAACTGGTTTAGGCTGAAAGGATCTTTGAGGGTTGAGGAGGGAAACTCCAATCAGAGTAGTTTGCTCTGAGCCCCAAGGGCCAGCCTAACCTGTGATGGGGCTTCTCCTAGCCTTCTGGCCGACGTGGGCCAGGATCTCACCACCCTCAGCATAAACAATTTCTTCCTTCTATGTAATCTGGGTCTCCCTCATTTAGTTTATACCTCCTCCCAACCCTTTAAGCCACTAAAACCATGTCCAGATCAGCTGCTCTGGTTTATTTGTCTCTAATAAATGGCTGCAGATAAGAGACAAGGACAAACTCTTATTACAACTAAACACAAGCCATGAATTTTTTTTTCCTTTTTATTCATACCCTGCTCTCCAAAACAAGCAGGTGAAGTTAATGGACAATCCTGGTCCCAAAAATCAATCTAGGGGTTGAAGAAAGGCTAAACCATGCCCAGAACAGGGGAGAAAAATCACTGACGGTATTGAATAGTTTATTTAAACAGAAGCTGTGGAGAAAATGAGGTCAAGGTAGCTGTGAGTTATATCTACCTGTCCCTGCGCTGCTCCTAAACCAAGGTTTGTTTTGTTTTGCTGGTTTCTAGTTTTTCCCGTGCTGAAAGATGAGAGAATAGAGAGGACTGAACATACTGGGAGGTGACTAGAGGGAAAAGAAAATGGGGTTTCTTGCCTTTGAGGGACATTTTGAACAGTCACAAAATGTCAGGAAGGAGTTCTTCCTCAGACTGTGAGTTACTGGTGTGTGGTGTCACCTGTAATGGTCAGCAAATGCTTCCTCCTAATGCACTGCCTTTGAAATGAACTTTATAAATTAAAAAAAAAAAACCCAAAGTGAACAATTTCAAGGCTCAAATAGGAAGAAGATTAAGAAATCAGCTACTGCAGCTTCCATTTGGGCCACTCCAAGGTTCTGAACCTCAATGGTATGGTGTGGTAGTCCCTCAAGAACAGAACAGATTCAAGACACAGTATGGAGAACTTACAGCCTTATAAATTCTCACTGGGAGCATTCAGATTCGGATCTCTGCAGCTGGGGAAAATTAAGGGGGTGGGGGGAGGAGAGCAGGAGGTAAAATGGCTGGGTTTTGCCAGCCAAGGGACTTCTGGTCTGATCAAGCTATAACACGGCAGTTCCACCCCAAACCCTAAACAGAATGGGAAGAAATAAAGAGGGAAATCGCTGCTGTTCCTCTTGCAGGTTAGAGAAGAGAATTTGCAGGAATGTAAAAAGCCACAGGTTGAGGGTTTGGGGGGTTTTTATAGGACGGTGCTGAAAAGAAGGTGGTATAAAACCCACATCACTCCTTGGAGAACTTTTTCCTCCTCTGGGAGTAGGGAAGGAGAAATTTCAACCCTGAGGTAATTAATGGCTCCCTGAAACCAGGCTTGAAGCTGCCCCTGGGGGAAGGATGAGGATCTAGCACAAAAGCCCTTTATCACCTCCCATTCACAAGCAGGGGAAGGTGCGGGAGAGTTTGACATTGCTGCCTCCCCCCTGGGGATCGCAGGACGGGTGGACAGATGGGAACTGCACAAAGAAACCTAAAATACACATTAAAACCAAAAACCTAAACCCGCAGACCCTACATTAAACCCACACACCCCATACTAAACCAAATCGGTACCACCTCACTGAATAATTTCTATCAATCCCAAAAGCTGGCACATCAAAAGCTCCTTTGTAGCAGGTTTAGACCAGACTTAAAAGCTCAGGATGAGTTCCCTGCTCAGTGTGTGACTCCAAAAAGTCACCGAGGAGGTTTATTCCCATTCCCAACTTTTTTATCTGCCCCATTCCCACCTTTATTTCTAGGTTTTTCAACCCAAATACATTTTAAATCTCCAAAGACTTAAACCCTGACTCTGGTTTAAGCAGAGGCAGCAGCCAAGCAACAAAACTTTTGTTCTATCAGGATAAAACCGATTTTAAAGAGTAAGTTTGTCCAGTTACATCCTGAGGGAGGGTTCTCACCCTCCAAGGCAAAATTCCTTCAACCCCACATGAAACTCTAACAAAGTTCCTAAAACTCTGCTGGGGTTTTATAGCCCAAAACCCTCTAACTTCATGGCAAAAAAGAAGAAAAAAGTGTCACCCTTAAGTAAGACCCAGGTTTGACTTAACTGGTTCCTCCTCTACTCCGGAAACCCCAAAGCATGCAGAATGTATTAAAATAATCATAAGAATTAAAATTATTCAAGCTTACTACCATGGCTACAGACTTCTGGCAGAGAAATCAGCAGCTGGACACAATGACTAGGAGGTTTCTCCTGACCTCAGTGATGGTTCTGGGTAATAGGATGCTAAAAAACGCTTAAAACCCCACAAAAAGCTCATAGGAGAATGGCAATGCCCCTCCCTCAGTGGGGGAGGATCCTCCCAGGCACTCCCAGTCTTCAGAAATGGGCGAAAACAAGGGGTGTTGTACCCATCCTTCACCTCTCTGGTCCATCAGTGTCAAAGGACCTTCAGCAGGATTCACAATTATGGTTTTTCCTTTCGCTTGGAGAGCAAATTCCCACACGGAGCTTCTCAAGGTAGCATCAAACCTGCAGGATGAGCAGTACAATGACCCTCCTGGCCCCATAAATCATCTCTGGCATCCTGAAATCCCTTGTAAATTTGAGGTGATTTGGCTCCATCTGAGGCATCTATCTGCTTCAGGAGAAGGTTAAACCACATCTGAAGTTGGAGGTTTTGTGTCACCCGTTGCTCTTGGAGTGGAGAAGTGTCACCTCAGGAGTCCCCAACATCACTTTCTTCTGTCTCCTGTGTGTCAAGGAAGGGAAGTTCTCCAAAGATGTATCCTACAAGTTTCACACCATGAAATCTCCCCTTGAGCCACAACCATCCCACCAAAAGCTTCCATAATCCAGCTTGGAATTCACAAAACATTCCAAATTCAACCCAAGTTTAACCAGAAGGTACTTCCCAACCCTAAAGTCAGATACCAAGAAGTATAAACAGCAATTTGCTCCATGAACCCCAAAAATGCCTTCAGTTCTTATGCAATTTAAGATGGAAGTTTAACCTTCTAAGACAAAAACCTGCCTAGCAGGTTAAGTCGGCAATTGGAGACATCTTGGCAGCCGCTTTCAGTTCAATAAATGAAAATAAACGCCCCTGAGATCTATCCAAAGCCAGTTCCTGGAGAATCAAGGGCATTAAATCCAACATGGCTGAGGGACTAAACCCAACTTAATGTGGAAATAACATGCCGGTGACATAATGTGGAAACCATCAAACCAATGGTGGGCAAAGTGCAGCGTTTGGTCCTCAAAAGTTGCCTGACATTCCTCACATCCAGTCCAACATCTCTTCCTCTCATATTGATATTTGGGGTCAAACATAGGTTCTTGGACCAGGTTTCACTTGAATTTCAGGTCCTGCTACATGTCAGCACTTGGGTTCTTGGGTGGCTGTGGCCTCTGGGATGGACCCCCCCAAGGACTGGAGTGGGGAAGACACAGGGCTGGAGCACTTTATCCCTAAAAGTTTATCAGAATTATTTGGAACTCAAAATACCCCACCTAGGTAGCCTAAAAGATGTAGAATTCCCTTGGTTTTCAGAGGCTTGAGCTCATCCCAGACACCTCGCAGTTGCCACTTTCCTCCTCCTTAATTACTCCAAGGAGGTAAACTGGATCCACAGACCTAAAACGCTGAAAACCAACTGGAAGACCTGGAAAAATTCACCATTTTCCTCTTTATCGGTGTCAAATCAGCAGCAGATGGAAAAGGAGAAAAGGTGGACCAGTGGGTAGAAGCTGCATGAGAATCCCTGTAGGGCAAACCAAGAGGTGCCATCAAAACCCAACAACGAGACAACCCAAATCTTGGTCAGCAAAATCCCAGGAGAAGCCAATTCCTGATATTACCAATGGTTTTCTCTTGAGAAAAGCAGAAAACAGAATCCAGCTGCCAAAGGGAAGGAAAAAAATAATGGGATCATCAAAGCAAGCAAAGTACCAAAGGGTCCACAAGTTTCTTTTGCCCCTAAAAGTGGGTATGAATTCAAGTTGGGGAGGTCCACCTGCAGCAGAAGGAGCAGATAAATGTATTTCAACCATGGATGCACAAGGAAACTTGCTGCAGCACCTTCAGATTCCATCATAACATGTGGCCACCAGCTGAAGAACTTTTAGGGGCTCTCAACGTGACCCAGATGGCCCCGTGCAACATCTCCACCACCATGTCCCCTCTCTGAGGGGTTTTCCACCCTAGGTACGCAGCAGCCGGGGTGATCTCGGTGTCTTCTCGAAGGATGTACTTGCTTATCCCAGGTTTGGGTCACTGGCTGCTCGGTTAACATGAGAAGATGAAGTTTCTGCTCACAGAAGATCCATCAGGGAGGTCCAAGATGGCACCAGGAAGCTTCATGGACAAGCTGCAGACTATATGTGGAGATTAGTGGCAGCTGCAAGCTCAGGGACTTAGGCTGAACTCAAATTTGAGCACCCAAAGCAGTGAAATGAGCTGGTGTGGCTGGACACTGATGTTCTCAAAAACCTGAGGTCTGGCTGCTGAGCAGGACAGAGAAGGATCAACCAGGCAAAAGCCAAACAGAGCTTCTTGTCTGACAGGGAAAATGCACCAGCATATGCTGAAGTCATCTGCAGTTCTGCTCCAGCTCAGCAGCAATGATGCCCCATCACTGGGAGAGCTTAAGAAGCTTCAACCAACCTTGTCTAGTAGTGTGGACAAGACAATTTAAACGTCCCTTCGAAGCCAAATGATGCTGTAACTGCCATGAAAAACAAGGCTGAGACAGATAATTTACCACCTCCAAGTCCTGACCAACATTCTCCAAACCCGTCACACCATGAGCTACAAGATTACAAAAATCAACCCATGTACCAAGGACTGGGAACCACTACACAGCCCTAAGGATTGGGGGAAGCCACCACCTCCGGCAGCCACCTCAGTTCAGTTTTAACCGAGCACCATGCAAAAAATACACCCCAAAAAAGCCCCAAACTCACACAAAAAATTACTAGTCCTTCTAAAAAGTCATCACAGCAGCTCTGGGTTCTTTGGAGAACTCAGGGTCAAGGTAGCCAATATCAATCCTAATGGTTTTACAGGTCAAGCTCACCTCAACACTACAAATATAAAATAACTAAATAAGGTTAAAACTTTCTGGATGGATAAAGGTAGTTGTTTGATCCCAAAAAGTCACTCAGGACAGGACTGTTGCTCACTTGTGGGGTTAAACTCACAGAAATCAAGCACAGGACTCGCTCCTGGCTCCCCCATCCCAGGAGAGAAAAGCAGGAGCCACCTCTAGCAAAACACAACCCAGATTCCAACTAAAATCCTCTACCTCTCACTAATTTTAGAAGGCTTAGCTGCAGGCATCATTTGCAGCTGAAACAGATCCTCAGCTGCTCCAGGTGGGCACAGACAGAACCCATAGCATTGGCTCAAAAAAGGGTTTGCTCTGTCTTTGCCTCCAAACACACCATTTTTAGCTTTGCCTCCAATCCATATAGTTTGCACAGAGGTGCTACGTGACAGGTGTCCACCCCAAAGTCGGCTGCATATCGGGGATGCAGCATGAGCTTAACTTTACGAAGTACCGGAATCCTTTACGAAGGAAGTCTAACAATGTAAAAACAGTGTTCAGAAACAAGAAGAAAGGGGTGGGGGGGAGAGAAACCTCATCACTGCCAGCAGGAATTGAACGGCTTGTTCAGAAGCGATAAAGCCAGTGGCCCTGGAGTGAGGTTGTCGCGGGGGGCAGGGAAGAGAGTGAAAATGCCCAGCGCAGAGAACTAAAGTCCACCGGCCATTAGGCTGCTCTCCCCCCGCTCAACCTCTTTTTTTTTTTTTTTTTTTTTGCCTGGCTCCTTCCTCCTGTCAGAAAATGGGGTCAGGACAGGTGGAGACTCAAGGAGCAAAATAAAATGGTCTGGACACACTGGAAAGAAAAATAACGACAACAATAATAATGAGGGGGAAAATGCCCCCACCCCCCCGCCTCGTGTGGAGGACATATCCGCAACTCCCCATAACCTCTAGGACAGGACAGGGAGCAGGGAGAAAGAGAAGGAAGGAAGGCAGGACAAGGGCTGACCCCCACCACCACACTTCCCACCGCCCCGGGGCCCGCTCCGCTTCATCCCCTCCACTCCTCCGCTGCATTGGGCCCGGCGTCCCCCCGCCTTGGCCCGGCCGCGGCGCTCACGCAAAGCCGGGGATGTGCGGCCTAACCTAGTTAACCTGAAATACATGTCACCATAAGC
>JAOXOE010000506.1:2899952-2911782 GCA_028565055.1 Phoeniculus purpureus
CTTCCCCTGGGACAGTTCCGGGGAAGAGAAGCCTCTTAAAGCAATAGGATGTTTTCTTTCCTTCATAAAAGCACAAACCTGTAAGTCTGAAAATTCTACTAATTTTCAAACCACGATAGCAATGGACCAAGAAGATTCCATCCATCACTATCTACACCATGAAAACTCCATAGCTCTTGTCCACCAGCTCTTCGATCTCGCTGTGCAATTGGATCCGGGAGTCTGCTGCTTCTACCAAGAAACTTATCCATAACAATGAAGTCAAAACTAAAATAGAGCCCAAATTATCCTCAAATTCATGTACCTAATGATCACTCGAGGTGACAATAACTTGGGTCTAGTGTTAGAGAATTAAAAGCCCGCTCAGAAGGCTTCATTTTGTGACGATATGGAAGATAACTACCGTTCTACTGTTTTTTCTACTATTCTTCAACTATAAAAGCCCTAAAATCCTCCTAAACCAGGTTTTGGGTTTGTTTTCCACACATTCCAATAATAAATCTATTAGAAACTGTGGGTTTGTTGTATAAATAATCCATGTTCTTCTTCTAAACACTTGAAAGTGTCTCCAGTTCAGCTAAAAGACATTGGTTTGACTCTGCATAATGGCTGGGGTTTATTTTATCCACCCTATCAAGGCGAGGAAATAATCATTTTGGAGAGGAAATATTTCATCGATGGAAATAAGTAACAAAAAAGCAGATTATTAGAGTCCACATCTGGATTTCTGGTTTAACTGCAGCACCTCTACGTGTTCTTTTGACTGACTTATACTGTTAACATTCCTGAGCTTCAATATTCAAGGAAAAGCATGGAATTTGAAAGAAAATCACATTGTAGCAGGTGGATTCCTGTTTCTGAGATGTTTTCTGGGTGGGTTCATGCACCAGAAATTACCTTCTGAACCGCAGAAACCGCAGCAAAGTCATTTTTGTCCACCAGGATATAGTTGCTTCGTAATCTGGTCTCCACCTCACGCTCCTGTTGACTGGGGAAGAAAACACCCCTTTACTATTGTGTCCATAAAATCAAATTCCCAAAGAAAACCATCTTTTACCAGTAAAATCATTCTCAAATCCCCCACCTTGCTGCTTCTTTTCCATAACCGTGGTGACCCTTCTCCATTCTCCTCTCCCTTTGTTTTCTTATGATCTGTTTACCTCTTCAGTAAGGAAGTTATTGTTGGCTATTTTAGCCCACTAGGGTGGGTTGCCCTAACATCCTTATTTCATAGAATCATTAAAGTTGGAAGAGACCTCCAATATCATCCACTCCTCCATGCCCACATTTATTCCCCTCAATTTCATGATGTGGAAGCTGCTTGTCCTCATTTTTAGCATTTTACCCTCTCTCTTTCATTTTAAAAAACAACTTTCATCAGCTCAGAGGAAACAGCCCTGTACCAAGAGGACAGAATTTGTCCAGAATGGTGTTTCCAACTATGATTTATACTCTCTACATAGAATGACTCTTCACTGCTGAAGATCTCACACAAAAAAAGCTTGGTGGAACTTCCAAACTTCACTATGAAATGCAACAGGTTTGGACAGAGAAGCAGAGAGTGGTTTGAGTTGGTGTCAGATAAGGGTTTCTTACCTTATGATCTGTTTGAACTGCTTAAATACCTCCTGGACTTGCCTGACATTCACTATCTGAGGAAGAGATGTGTACAGTGAAGACACAGAGAAGCATTTCGACATTGAGGTGAGCTAAACCCATTCAAACACTTTGGATTGTGAGGACTCTTCTTGTCCCTTGTTGGGTTTTCACCCTTAAAAAGAGTCACCATCCTCCAGCAGTGGAGATTCACGTGGGAAGAGGACACATCGCTCACCCTGAAGAGGGTTTTCAAGAGAAGATTCCCCTCCGCTGTGGTAGAATCCATGGAGCACACAATGAATTACTGACTGTCATTTTACAAATCACCTAAATGCCATCTGCTGAGCCTGTGGATTGTGATGCTACTTTGTGTTTCATAGAATCATGGAATGGTTTAGGCTGGAAGGGAACTTCAAAACTCATCTAGTGTCCCTGCAATGAGCAGGAACATCCCCAACCAGAGCAGGTTGCTCAGAGCCCAAACATCCAACCTGACCTGGGATGAAGCTTCTCCCACCTCTCTGGGCAACCTGGGCCAGACTTGCACCACCCTCAGCATTAACAAGTTCTCCTTCTATCCAGTCTGAATCTCCCACTTTGAGTTTAACTGTCACCCCTCATCCTGTCAGTGCAAACCTTCTCTGGTCCCACTCCGACAGCTGCAGGTCCCTGCTGAGCTGAGGAGCTCAGAGCTGGACCCAGCCCTGCAGAGAGGTCTCACCAGAGTGAAGCAGAGGGACTCAGACATGAGGCTTCTGTCCAGCCTCGCATCTGGTCCACATAATCAGGTAAGACACCTTCACATTCACCCTTATTCCTTCTCTGCTGCCTGCTGGAGGCAGAAAATGGGCTTTGAGAGATGGGCTTTGGGCAATTACACGAAGAAAGGGGGAGTGTTTGTGGTGTTTCCTATAAACTAAAATGTTATCTAACTGTTTGGAAAACAAATTTGCAGCAACTTCTGCCCTGCTGTCACAGTTCATTTGGCTCACAACCAAATTAAACCAATTCCAAGGATTTCAGGAATGAGTAGAAGTCTTCTTGAGCTTCCAACAAAGCAAAAATGGAAGGAAAATGAGAAGAAAGTACAGCTCTGTAGTGCTTTGGGAGATGTTTTTGTTGGGTCTGTCTTGGAGAAAACCAGGATGGAATCAATATTTCCGGCTTTATCTGCTAGAAAGAGACTTACATCAATTCCATCAATGGTTCCTTGTAGGTATTTATGGACTTGAGACTTAATCTCTGCTCTCTGAACATCAGTCAGAGGGTCATAAGTCAATAAAGAAGGAGACACCTAAGGAAAAAAAAAGATGAATGGCAGAGTTTCAGTGAATTACAGTTAAGCCAAGACTACTCTGGTGAACAGCTGACACTGCTCTGTTCCAGGAAGCCTGGTGCTTAATTTCTCATTGTGACTTTGTATCCTCTGAGTCCCCCAGACAAGGGACTTCACCTTCACAGTCCAGTTGAACCAGAGGAGGTTCAAAAGGCTGGAAAAAACCCAGTCTATGGTGGTCCAGAGCCTGAAAATAAACATTTAGGGTGGTTGGAGATTGAAGATAGAACATGGAGATGAGATCTTCAGAGCTTTGACTAGACCATAAAAGACAGAGTTGGAGGCTGAAGGAAGAGTATTAGAAGGCTGAATGTTGAGACAGAGCCACAGAATCATGGAATGGTTTGGGTTGAAGGGACCTTCAAAGTGCTTCTAGTGTCCCTGCAGCGAGCAGGGACATCTCCGACCAGAGCAAGTTGCTCAGAGCCTGACCTGGAATGGTTCTAGAACTTCGCTCTTGGCTTTGTTGAACCTCTTGAGGTTCTCATGGGCCCATTTCTCTACCTTGTCTTGTTCACTTTCAAAACAAAGGTGATGCCAAAGCCTTAACTAGGTCCTAAGATGCTGCAAGCAGTTCCTTACCAAGCTGTCACGCATGGCTAATTCCTGCTTCAGAAGACTAATTTCCTTCTCCAAATCCTTCACTGTTCCCTAGAAGGAAAACAAAAGCAAATGGCTAAACTCTAGTGGAGAAAAAAGCCTGATGAAAAGCAGCATTAACCCAGCTTCTGGAGAACATCACCTTCATGCTGTCTACAACTACCTGAAAGGAGGGTTGGAGACAGGTGGGGGTTGATCTCATCTCACAAGGAAGAAGTGACAGGACACAAGGAGATTGTCTCAAGGGAAAGTTTAGGTTGGCCCTGAGGAAAATCTTGTCCCTGGACATGGTCATCAGGTCTTGGAACAGGCCGTCCAGGGAGGGAGTTGGATCACCATCCCTGGATGTGTTTCAAAGTCCTGGCGATCTGGAGCTTAGGGACAGGGTTTAGCGGTGGGTTGGGACAGTTGAGTTCATGGTTGGATTTGAGGAGCTTCAAGGGCTTTTCCAACCTGAATAATTCTGTCATTCTGTGATTATTTCAATCTGACATAAATATTCCTTGTTCCATTTCCCTTTGCTCCATACCTCACAGTCAGATGTCTTGCTGATGACCGGCTCTGTTGTGATCCATTTCATTCTGGTAGCAAAACGAAGAGATGACAACTGAAAACATACAGGTTTTATGTAACTGAGATGGTAGCAAGAGTATAATTTTCATGATCTCATGCTTAATCACATCAACTCCTACATCTGATCCAAATAACAGAAGGAAACAGCCTCAGGTTGTCCCAGGGGACGTTGAGGTTGGCCCTGAGGAACAATTTGTACCTCACAAGTGTTGTCCAGGCCTGGCCCAGGCTGCACAGGGCTGTGGGGGAGTCCTCATCCCTGGAGGGGTTGCCAAGCCCCAGAGATATGGGGTGAGGGACTGGGGTTAGTGGGGACCTGGTGCAGTGCTGGGGGAACAGGTGCAGAAACAATGATTTAGTTCTGCAGGAATCAGTTCTACTTACAGTCTCCTCCATGTGGGCCACTTCCCCGCAGATGTTTGTCACCAGGACCATGTTGCAGTTCCCCCCTGGAAAAATAATTCTAATAAATAAATAAGAAAAATCAAAGAATATAACATTGGGGGGGAGTGTTTCTCCTTTTCTGTATCATTTTTACAATTTGTGCTGATTAAATTGGACTAAAAGAAGCTACAGAGAACACTAATGACTTCGTAATTGTCCCTCCAAAGTTCCCTTGGGTTCAGGATCACAGAATGACTTAAGAACAAAGGAAAATTATCTCTCAGCATGGTCTTGATGCAGCAAGAAGGTGGGAATAGAAACTGGGAAAGCAGTAAGGCAGTAAGCAGTAAAAACAAGCACAGTATTTAAAAAGCCATTGGACTAAGTCTAACAACAGGGAATGGGTCAGGATATTGAATCATCGAATCATCGAAAGGTTTAAACGTGGAATGTTTAAGGGTTTTCTAGTCCAACACTTTGCAGTGAGCTTGGACATCTTCTGAGATCAAAATAATCTCTTGTGTGTAGCGGTGTGGACAGCAGGACCAGGGCAGAGATTGTCCCAGTGTACAGGGGTCACTGGAGAGGCATCACCTCAAATACTGGGGTCAGGACTGGGCCGCTCAGTCACTGTCAGAAGGACACTGTGGGGCTGGAGCACATCAATCAGAAGGAGGGCAACAGAGCTGGGGAACAGGTTGGAGCACAAGGAAAAGTGTCTGGAGAACATCCGAGGGGAAACTAGGGAGCTTGAACTGGAGAAAAGGAGGTTCTGGGGAGATCATCTGGCTCTCCACAACTCTCTGAACTTCAGTAGTTTAGAGCCAGCTGGAGGTTGGTCTCTTCTCCCTCCCCAGGATGAGAGGAACTGGCCTCATGTTGTTCCAGAGGCAGCTGAGGTAGACCTCAGGACCAATTTCTGTCCCACAAGGGTTGTCCAGGCCTGACCCAGGGACTATCTGGGGCCACTATAACCTGCAGCTCTTACCCAGTGAGTCCTTGAGGACATGTGTGAGCTTGCTCTGCCGGAAGGGTACATGGTCTCTCTTTGGATCAGCCAGGGCCATGATGATTTGCTCAACAAACAACAAAGACTTGTTGATGTACGTGGCCTCTTTCAGCAACTGACCTTCCAACTGTAAGACCAAAAGGCAAAGGTTCCACCACCACCTCAGCAAAAACCTCGTTGCATATTAACTGGGAGGACAAGGAGCTAATTCAGACCAAATAAATTCCTGACCTAGAGCTTCCTGCAGCTTCAAAACAAGTTTTCAGTGCCTTCTGAAAGAGTATATGATCCATTTGCCACTGGGCTGGTGGGTTTTCTATCCTGATCTACACAGGATGTCACAGGGAGTGCCAGGAACTTTCAGTTGTTGAGCAAAGCATCAAGATTTTCCTGCCATGACCAGGGCTTTGCCATGTCCCTTGTAAAGAGGAAAATCAGAGGTTCTTTGAGAACCAACAGACTCACTCAAATGTCCCTCTAACGTGTCCATGTGACTGATAACTCAGCAATTCACCTCTTTATTGCAGGCTGGACTCTGTGGTGGGGAAACCCACAAGGTTTTTTTGTGGAGACCTCATCCCTCTCTACAACTATCTGAAAGGACGTTGTGGAGAGGTTGGTGCTAGTCTCTTCTCACAACAATTAGTGATAGAACAAGAGAGAATGGCTTCAAGTTACATCAGGGTAGGTTTAGACTTGATATTACGAAAAATGTTTTCACAGAAAGGGTGGTCAGGCACTGGAATAGGCTTCCCAGGGAGGTAGTTGAGTCGCCATCCCTGGATGCATTTAAAGATCGTTTGGATGAAGTGTTGAGGGATGTGGTTTAGGAGTGAACTTGTAAGGTAGGGCAGATGGTTGGACTTGATGATCCCAGGAGTCTTTTCCAACCAGAATGATTCTGTGACCAGTTTACCATCATTGCCCAAAGAGTTCTTCCATTACTTACTCCAGTCTTGCTCAGTCTCTCTGAGCCTGCCAGGTCCACTAAACAGATTTTAGAGTTAACACATCTGGCATCTGAGAAAAACCTGAAATGAGACTGAGGGAGAAAGTAAAATGAATTATTTTTAACTGAAATACAGTAAAAACTAGCCCTGTAAAAACCATCAGATATCTGAGTGACTAGAAAAACCCCTGGAGCTCTCACTTTGATGTAAATAGTGAAGATGCAGTGGGATCTGGATGAAGTTTTATTCATTATGTGCTCTGCTGTAGTTCGGTTGATCTCACCCTGCAGATAAAGTCAACATTGGAGACAATTAGAAACCCACGTGCTTCAGCAAACTGGTTCCACCCTCAATCTGCAAAATTCTATTTTGTTGCAAGCTCTCTGCGTATTCCAAGTATCATCCACTTGGTACTAAGTCACTCACTGACATCTTTATGTGAGAACCAGGGTGATGAAAATGAGATTTTGGGCTGTCTGTGAGCTCAGTCTGACTCTCTCATACAAGACTTTTAAAATTAAAGCTCATTCCATGGCTGCTTTCACTATTTTGGTGCTGCCTGGAGTCTCCAATGTGGTTTTATCCCAACATATTTCCTTCTTTTCTTTTACACTAAACCCAGGGTTTCTCCATCAAGATCTTCCAGAATTGCTGCTCCAGGGATATTTTTCCTTGCAAGAACGCAAGTTACCAGCTCTTGTACCCTCAATAAGGAGCACAAGGATGGTTGAACCTCTGCCCAGATGTCCTGACCACCCACCTCCTGCTGCTACTGCCTACTCCCTCAGCTAATCCTATAAATATATCAGGTGAAGTGCAATATTTTCTATTTTCTTGCCTCAAAAAGGAGATTCAGAGCATCATTTTCATGGTCAACCAAATGGACAGATAAGCCCTTCACATAAACCCCCTGTGGGCAATCGACTACAACCATCGGTCCGTCACTGGTCCCACTACTTGTAGCAGTGGACAGAAGGTCAACTAAGGTCTCGTTGTAGATTTCCAGGTAGGATATTCGGATGGTGACATAGGGATCGATGGAACGGGAGGTTTCTTTGAAGACCTACACAAAGATAAAGAGTTGGGCAGCAACAGGGCTGGTTCACAAACTCATTTCTGGGTTGCTTACAGCTTTTTGGAGAACTAAACAAGCCAATGTCATCATGATGCTTTGGAATGTCACTGTTATTGGTGCACAAGGCTGTGGTGTGGTGAAAGGAAGGGACAAAGTATTTATTTCTTTTGTTTCTTACCATGGTGCAGCAAAAGGAAGGTACGGGCTTTTTGTTTCTTTAATAATCATCATTAAATGAAGAAAAAAGAAAGGACTGGTGGAGAGAAACTTGTTCATCATGTTAAAACAATTGTGAGTATGAAGAATCATAGAGATACAGAATTCTGTGAATATGGAATCATAGAGATACAGAATTACAGAATCATTTGTGATGGAGAAGAACTTTAAGGTTGAGTTCAAGCACTGCCCCAGCACTGCCAGGTCCCCACTAACCCCTGTCCCTCACCCCACATCTCCAGGACTTTGCAACCCCTCCAGGAATGGGGACTCCCTACCCTGGGCAGCCTGGGCCAGGCCTGGACAACCCTTGTGGGGCAGAAATTGTTCCTCAGGACCAACCTCAACCTCCCTTGGGGCAACCTGAGTTTGATACAAGAGTTGTCTTTGTTCTTTCATCCAGGCTCTTTTCCAGTTCAGTTGCTCAGTACCTGCTGTAGAGCTCGGGGTATGATCCCTCGCTGCCGGTACTCGGTGCTTGATCCCATCATGGTGTAAGTTTTACCAGCCCCTGTTTGCCCATAGCAAATTATTGTGCCTGGTAAAAATTCAAAAGCAAAAGATTAAAGGAAGCAAAGCAAGGTTCTTCTTCCTCAGATCAAATCTCCACTTGTCATCAAAAATAAGAAAAACAGCAACAAATTACCATTGTAGCCAGTTACAGCTTCAGACACCAGTTTCTTGGCAATGATCTCATAAGCCTGGTCCTGGGAGGTGTGGTGAAGGACACCATCAAGGTGAAAGGACCACTTGGTTTGTTGGTTATTGACAACTCCCTTCTGAGCATCTTTTTTGATGGATATATCAATGCTCTGAAAGCCAAAAAATAAGAAAATAAAAGAGATTAAGAGATCTTCAATAGCCATGAAGAGTTTAGGTGGTTATGGGCTGGAAAAGCAATGTTGAGGATAGGAACTTGCACAGAATCATCAAATCACGGAACAGGTTGGGTAGAAGGGACCTCTAAACCTCTTCCAGTTCTACTCCTTGCTTTGAGCAGGGACTCCCCAACCAGAGCAGATTGCTCAGAGTCCCAAGGTTCAACCTGACCTGGGATGGTTCCAGGGATGGGGCTTCTCCCACCTCTTAAGGCAACCTGGGCCAGGTTCTCACCACCCTCAGCAGCAGTTTCTTCCTTCTCTCTACTCTGAACCTCTCTCTTTGAGTTTAACTATCACCCATTGTCCTGTCACAGCAGCCACTGCTAGAAAGTCCCTCCCCATCTTTCTTATTGGCCCCTTTAAGCACTGAAAGGTCACACTAAGGTGATAGAAAGATAGAAAGAGACTGTCCCATCAGTAGATCTCTTAGGTTGGGATTGTGGCTTTTCCTCCTGCAATTTCTCTACCTTGTTGTCTGGCCCAAACTTGATCATATCTTGAGCCAAATTGGCTGTTGGCTTGACTCGTGCAAACACATGGACTCTCTTTTCTGCTGAATCCATTCTAACGACAGAAAAAAAACCCAAAGGGAAAATCACAGGTGTTGCGTTGCCTAAAATTATTCATCATGATGCGCTCAGGAGCCCAGAGCTGGACCCAGCCCCCCAGGGAGGCCTCACCGCTGCGTTTAGGCCTCAGGTCTGACGCCGCTCCCATAGCAACGGTAACTTCCGGTGTGGTGAGGAAGGGACGTCACCACACAGTGTACAGGGAGGGAGAGGCGTGGAGATTGGGGGGGCGGGGTGAGGCCTCGCTACGGCGGCCGCGCCTGGCCAAGCCGCGGCGGAGGCGAAGCGGGAGGGGCGGGAGCGGCCAGGGAAGATGCTGGAGGCGGCGGCGGTGGCCGCTGAGGCGGATCTGGACGCCGAGGACTTGGTGCATTTCTCGGTGGGGGATCTACCCAGCCGAGGCTACGGGGTTATGGGAGAGATCCGGCGGCAGGGGAAGCTCTGCGATGTGACCCTCAAGGTACGGCCCGGTCCGGCCCTCAGAGAAGGGGGTTCAAGCCCTGAGGAGGGGATGAGGAGTACCCCCCTCAGTGCTTTTAGCTGGGGGAAGGAGGCAACTGAGGTCTTCTCGGGTGGTTATGGAGCTCAGGGTCATTTTGGGGAGAGCTGATGACACCCGCAGCCCCTTTTTGTGGGGTTAAAGGGGAGATGAGTGTGTTCTCCACCCCCTTTTTGGGGCAGAAGGGGAAGCTGAGGCCCTCCCCAACTCGCTTAGGAGGATTATAGGGGACCTGATGGCATCCCCAGCCCCTTTGATAGGGTGAAAGGGGAGCTGAGGGCCCCTTGGTGCGGGTTAAGGGGGAACTAAAGGCCCCTCCAAACCACTTTAGGGGATTATAGGAGAGCTGAGGGCATCCTCAGCCCCTTTGATGAGGTGAAGGTGGAAGCCAGGGGTCCCCTTTGGTATGGAATAATTTAGAGATGAGGCTGTCCCCACAATTCAAGCCCCTTGGGTGGGGTGTAAGGGGGAAGCTGAGGGCTGCTTTGGTGTCAAATAAGGGGGTCAGAGCTGAGGGCTCCTTGGAGGGGGATAATAGGGACTTGATACCCCCTCCAGCCTCTTTAGCACGGTATCAGCGGGTGCTGGACCTCGCCAGTCCTGAGAACTTTGTGAAAGCTCCATAGGGGTGAGGGTGTTGCTGGGCACCTTCAAATCTTTGCTTTGGGGACAAAACAGGGCACTCTAGACTCCCCACCCTACCACATTTTGCTGGTGATCCCAACACTAGTTTGGACTCCACATGCTAGAAAAGGCCCTAAGACAAGTTTAGGCACCACCATCTCCAAGCCATGGGGGGGAAACCCCTTTTTCTAGGAAACCTTGACTATTTCTACCAAATCTTCATTCTTACATCAAAAAACCCCTCTAAAACCTAATAACCCCTTGGGATGGTGCTAGTGGCTCCACAGAGGTGGGCTCTAAGGGCTTGGAAGGCACTGGAATCCTTCCAGAGGAGCCTGTGCTGGGTGTGTCGCTCAACTCCTCCAATCACTTGAGTCATTCTGGAGCGAGCTCTGAACTTTAATTAAAACACGAAGGTGTTTCCCCAGAAGGAGTTGCTTGAGCTGCTTCATCCTCATCAATTCAGCTGGAGCCTCCCACAAAAAATGAGGCTGCAGATGCTCACTGAGATGAGCTCAGCCCCACTGTGATCCTCCTCAGTACCTCCTGAGACACTTCTTGCCATCACTCTGCAACAAAACTGGTTTGTGATGGATTTTTAAAATATTTTCATTTCATTTATTCAATTTAAATGGTAGATTGTTGAGGTGGCTTCGTGTCATGGATTCTGCAGCCGAGTGTCAGCCATATTTATCTTTTATTCCAGTTTCGTTCCAGGGTCTGGGCCAGGTGTGGAGCCTCCCATCCCCATGCTTGTTTAAAATCCATGAAAAGATAAATTTTAATGTCTCCACAATTAATTCCTTATTAGACTGATTAGAGATTCCAGTATGAGTTTCCAGTGCTCCAGCTTCTCCCATGAAATCCCAAGTCCTTCCTTTCCTCCCCAATGTTTCGTCCAAGATTTCTGCTGCTCTGGCTGCTGGGTGGTTGAGCACCAGAATCCTCATGACCCCAAATGATGGGATGAGGAGCATCAAGAAGAGTTTAAAGTCCCTACATGAAGCAAACCCTGGTGGATCCTGATGTATCTCACATCGATTAAGTTAATTTCTTACCCTTTTTCTCCATTCAAATGGCTTTAGGAACTATAAAGGAAAAACAGCTGCCAGAAGTTGCATTCTTTCTGAAGTCACCAACAAACAGGATCAAATCAGAGCTGTCCCTTCCGCAGAAGAACAAAAATGAATGAGAAATGTGCTTTATGCAGGCTTTTCAGTCTCTTTCCTGTATTCTCAGAGGATTTTCGAGCTGATGGATCTTTAAAACCTCAAAGGATTTCAGTTCACTGCAGGGTTTGGGGGCTGTTAGTCCTTTGTCTGGAGATCCTGATCTGCTGCTTCATCACAGAGAAGTAGCGACTTGGTGTTTGTTTTTGCTGAGCATGGTGGTTCCTTCCCCAGGCCAGGATGCTGGAGCGAGTCCAGAGAAGGGCAACCAAGCTGGTGGAGGGGCTGGAAGACATGCCCTATGAGGAGAGGCTGAGGGAGCTGGGGCTGTTTAGTCTGGAAAAGA
>JAOXOE010000506.1:2911882-2928568 GCA_028565055.1 Phoeniculus purpureus
GTCGACCAGATGAGCCAGATGCGGTGGCCGCCAGCCTGGTGGTGCCCAGTCGACCAGATGAGCCAGATGCGGTGGCCACCAACTTAACAACATTGGTGACTTCCAGTCCACTGGTCCCTGTGGCAACCAACCCAGCATCATCAGTGCCACTCAGCCCACCAGCTGAACCAGATACTGTGGCTGCCAACCTGACCCCACTGACCTCCAATGAGATGGCCACCACCCCATTGGTGACACCCAGCCCATTGGACAACATCACAGCACCATCCCCCAGTGAGGAACTGGTGACCAGTATGACCTCAGCCAATGAGTCCCTACAGGTGACACTAGAGACCACCGCAGAGAAACAGGGAGCTGTGGCCACCATCCCGTCTAAGAGGCCACCTCTGGAGATGCTGGTCCCTTCCCACCTGGACCCTGGGTCCTTCACTCCCCCCAGGAACACTTTGGTGACCCCAAGTCCCCCACCCAAGAGTGATGAAGATGAAGCTGGTGGCCACCTCCCTCTGAGGGTCTTTATGGCTTCTGATCGGGAGGTTTTTGCGGGGGTTCCTCCAGCCCCTCCTGGACTGCTGCAACCACCTGGTGCCTTTTTTGGAGGGGGGACACCCCAGCCCCTCAGCACCATGTTACTGGGGTCCTTTGGGGACCTTCCCTCACCCCGACTCAGCCCCAGACCCTCTGAGGTGGGGCTGTTACAGGATACTCCAAGCTATGGGGTCATGGCAGAGCTCCCAGTTCCCCCACCAAACCAGACTGCTGGGGACACCGATGCCAAAGTCATGCTTGGGGCCAGTCCCTCCAGTGAGCCCTCAGCCCCCCGGAAGCAGCAGAAGGGGCTGAGGGAGTTCCCAGGCAGCCCCCAACCCACAGGAGAAACAGGGGAGGTTCAGCTGGAACCCACTGTGGGGGCAGAATTCCAAATCCCCCTCCAATCCCCTCCCAAACTCAGACAAGTGCCTCCTCCTGCCCTCCTGGGGCCAAACCCACCCCGAGACCCCCAGGACACCCCAAGGCTCCCAGTGCCCTCCAGGAAGCCCCTTGAAGGTAAGAGACTCAAAATCCCAAAGCACTGGAAGGGTGTCATGGTGTGGGTGGACTATGAGGGATCACCCAGCTCAGGGGGATCTTTGAGGGAGTTCAAAGTGGAGGAGGGGCAGGTTCAGCCCAGTGGAAGGTGGGTTTTGGGCAAGGGGTACCACTTGTTCAACCACCTCACAACCACAATGAGGGGTTTTATAGGGTCAGGGTGGGCATCACCCATGGGGGATTCTGGGGGGTCCTTCTGGGGGCTGTATTCCTACAGTGGCGAATAGACTGGGTTCAACCCCATAGTGGGGATTTAGGGGGCTCCACCATCCCCACCATGAGGTATTTTATGTGATCAAGGTGGGCATCACCCATAAGGGGGGGTGTCTTAGGGTGACTGATGGATTTGATGGGTTGGGTTCAACCCTATAGAGATTTAGGTCCCTCCCCTCTCCACCTACTCAGCAGCCCCCCAGCCCTCCTCTCGTAAGGAACTGGATCTTCGGGGCCGTCAGCTGGGTCCAGGGGCCCGAGGCCCTGCTTGGGGGTCCCTCCAGTCTGATTCCAGTTCCTCTAGTGAGGCTGAAGCCCCCCCAGTCCCCTGCCCTGAACTGCAGCAGCTGCGGGATGCCCCCAGCACCCCCCTCCCCAGCCAGGAGAAGCAGCCCCCAGCCCCACCCTGCTGCGAGACCAACCATAAAGGTGAGAAGTTGGGGATTTCCTCCCCTTGACCCCATATTTTTTTATGAGGTCAGAGCATTGACCATCCCCACCCCATCCATAGGGTCATGCAATGGGTCAGAGAGCAACGATGAGTCCATCCCGGAGCTGGAGGAACCTGAAGGATCAGAGCAACCAGCTGCCCAGACTCAGGTTGGGAAGTCTTGGGTTTTAGAGGGGTTTGGGGTCCCACATCCACCCACTGTGGGGCTGTACGGTGTGCTTGACCCCAAATTCCACTGTCCAGCAGACATCACTGCCCCAGTCACTGGGTGCTGGTGAAGAGAGTGTCAGCAGGGCCAAGCAGAGCCGCAGTGAGAAGAAGGCCAGGAAGGTAGGATCTAGGGGATGTTTGAGATCTTTTGTGGTGGTTTGGAGGGGGCTTCTGTGGGGTTGGGATCCTGGGGCATCATAAGGTTAAAATGTGATGGGACAGGGATTAGCCTGGAGAAAGGAGAGCCATGGGGTGTTGTGGGAGTCTCCAGGTCATACTGGGGTCCCATATGCTTGGTGGGGCTCAAACTGGTCATGCTGGGGGACATCATTGTCTCACATCTCTGGTTTCACCATCATCCCAGTGGTTTTGGGTATTGGGTGGTCTCCAGGTCATACTGGGGTGGTGTCCCACATCCTTGTTCATACTAAGAGACACCTGTCTCACACCCCTGATTCCACCATCATCCCTGTGGGTTTGATAGCTGATGCAGGGTTGAACCCCTCACCTCAACTTTTGGCGTTGGAGGTGACCATAAGGTCAGTCCTTTGTGTGTGTCCCCACCCCAGGCCATGTCCAAACTGGGGCTGCGACAGATCCATGGGGTCACCCGCATCACCATCCGCAAGTCCAAGAACATCCTCTTCGTCATCACCAAACCAGACGTCTTCAAGAGCCCCGCGTCTGACATCTACATCGTCTTTGGGGAGGCCAAGGTGACCATGGTGGGACATTCTTAGGGTGGCTGCTGGCTTGTAGGATCCAGGCGAGTGACCCCTTGGTGTCCCCCCAGATCGAGGACCTGTCCCAGCAGGTCCACAAAGCGGCAGCAGAGAAGTTCAAGGTGCCCATGGAGCACTCCCCATTGATCACAGAGACAGCACCCACCCTCACCATAAAGGAGGAGAGTGAGGAAGAAGAGGAGGTGGGTAAAAACCCCAAGGGATGATTCCCCATGAACCCCTCAATCATGGGGGTGATGGTGCTGACCCATTCCACCTCATAGGTGGATGAGACAGGGCTGGAAGTGAGGGACATCGAGCTGGTGATGGCCCAAGCCAATGTCTCAAGGCCCAAGGCTGTGCGGGCGCTTAGGCACAACAACAACGACATTGTCAATGCCATCATGGTGAGTGGGGTGGGGGCTGCAAACTGGGGGGTGGGAGCCCCCAGTATGAACCAGGAGGGTGCAGAACCCCATTATGGGGTGGTCCCTGACCCTTCTCCTCCTCGTTCCCTCCCTGACCCTTCCTCTCTTCTCCTGCAGGAACTGACCATGTAGCCGTTGGAGGGGTGTCTGGCCCCCTGCCCTGTATAGATGCACAGATAAACACCCCCACACCCCAATCTTGCTCCCGAGCCCCCCCATAGCCCTCCTCAGCATCTGTAGCTCTCAATAAATGGCCTCATGTATCACTTGGATTGCACAAGGTCTCCCCTTGAGGTGCTTTTGGGGTGAGTATCTCCAGCAGGGTAGGTTTTGGGTGGGGAAGTCTGTCTCACCCCACATCACAGTAGAGGTGTTTAGGATAGGATTAGGAGATGGAACACACCACAGAAGGTGGGAGAGTGGTTGGGGCTGTCCTGGAGATGCCACCATGATGGTGGGATGTGAAGCTGCAGGAGCAATTGGTTTGGGGTGCAGAGGCCACAAAGCCATTGGGGAGACCTCCATAGTGCTAATCTCAGACCTTAACAAAAGAGCATCCAGAGAAACCCAAAGTGGGAAGAAGATCAATGAGACAACCCACCAGTGGGGTGTGGGACTCTACTGATCTGGAACAATGGCCCCATACAGACACATGGACACCCAGAACCCCATCCCTCCTCAACACCACCAGGGCTGGAGGTGGCAGAACCCCCACCTTGGGGGGTGACTTTCCACAATTAAGTCAAATTTCCCATTAAGAAGTTTAAAAAAAAAACCCACATTGAGCTGTGAGAGCTCCTGGTTTTCTGCTCCCAGTCCAGAATTAGGGCAAAAATGGGGCTTTTTTAGTCCAAATGAAGTCTTCTGGGTCTCCACTGTCCATCTGGCCTTTTCCCATCAAAAGGCACTAAAAAATCAGATGTGGGGGACAATCCTGGTCCTAGTGATGCTCCATCTTAGTCAATCCACATGGGAGTCAGGAAAATTGAGGAAGGGTAAGGAAATCTTGATCTGTTCCACCATGGCCAATGTTCTTTCTCCATCAAGCTCTTTGGCATCTCCAGCTCCTGTTCTGGAGTTTAGAGGTCTTAGAAATGGAAAGAAAAGGCTGTTGGAGGGTGGAAATGTGGGGTGAGCCCCCTCATTTTGCTGCAAACCCACCAATGAGGTGCCTTCTCCCCTCCAAGTGAAGCTGAAGGAGAAGTAGGGTGATGGGACCCCCAAACCAGGATCCTACTGAGGGTGGTGGCTGCAGTTCCTGGGAAGGGCAGGTAGGAAACAGCTGGAATTATGAGGTTGGGGGGAGAAGAGACCCCCAGTAAGGCAACTGGTGAACCTCGGGGAGCTGCTGGGTGATGAATGGTTAAAGGTAGCCCTAGAGGAAGAAGCTTAGGAGCCACAGTGTGAGGGAATGGGCCTGGATCCCCCACTCCAAACCTGCTGAGGCCTCAAAGCACTCACCTAGTGCTAGAAACCCACCTCCCTCCACTCCAAACTGGGGTGGCCCAGTTGTTGTCTCGGTGGCATCTCTGGGATAAATGGAGAAGCAGAATAAAAATGTAAGGTTTCAGATTTATCTTTTTATGATGATGTTGAATATTTACAAGGTGAGACCCCAAAAGCTTCCAGCAGGCACCTCTTGACCTCCTGCTGGCACTGGGGTGGGTGGTGGCTCCTCCTGTAGGGTCAGAAGGTTTTGCCACCATGGCCATTGGGTTTAAATAATTCACATTGTGGTCAACTTCATTCAAAGACCAGGAGGAGAAGACCTGTTCCACCATGTGCAAATGTGTAAACTGGACTGTGACCAATGAGTCTTCCCCAGTAAGACCAACCCAGGGGAGCTTCCTCTGCCTCCAGGTCCTCCATGGCAATGTGAGGAGGCCTCTGGAGCCTGTTAACAAGGCCAGGAGGTCCTTCAAGCTGTGGTGGGACCATGAGGAGGCATCAAGACGAGTCTCGGTCCATGCTGCAGCCCAGAGCTTCGATGTCATTGCTGATGTGGGAGATCATCCGGTCCCACTCATCCTCCTCAGAAGGCACTGACTGCTCATCCGAGCTGCCAGCAGCACCGTTACCATTGGTGGTGGAGTTGGAGGTGGTGCTCAGAGTCCTCCGGTACCTGCCGAAGCTGTCAGTGATGATGCCCCGACCGTCCTTCACGCCAATGGTCTCCAAGAAGTTCTCAAAATGTTGGCTGTCCTTCTCGGGGATGAAGGGGCGAAGACCTTGGAGTGGAGAAGACAAAGGATTAAAAGAGAACCTAAGGACAGGTTTCTACTGGAGCTGACTGGTTTGGGGGAGACCAGGACCCTGTATGGGGTCTCCAGCTGGTGGCCACTTCCTACACTTTCATCCTTGAGAAGTTCAGGAGACAAAATGCTGCTAAAGTGGGATTTTAGGGGGTTTTCTGAGTTCAATGGGATTGGCTGCTGATCCCTCAGAACTGTTGCTTGACCAGGCAACAGCTGAAGGACCATCTGCTTCATGGCCTGGTATCTCCAAGCGGGTGGTTGTCACCAGCTGTGAAACACAACTGGGGACAGTGGGGCACCTTTGGGGGATTTTAAGTAGTTAGTTGAATTTGTCTTTGCAATTAGGGGTAGAGGTGAGATTTTTAAGATGACTCCATTGTCTCTGGAGATATCCAAAACCCACCTAGATGTGTTCCTGTGGGATCTACTGTAGAAGAACCTGCTCTGGCAGGGGTGGTTGGACTAGATGTTTTCCAGCGGTCCCTTCCAACTCCACCAATGTGATTCCCTCAACTTGAGGACCAGAACTCCCACTCCAACCCTAAAGATTCTTGTTTCTGATGCTCAACTCCCCCTAAATGATGAGGAAGACAATGTCTTTCCCTCCAGGCCTTCATCCCACCCATGGGGAAGGACCTCTGTCTCACCTAAGAGCAGGAACTTCCTGCTGTCCCCATAGAGCTGTTTCAGGTTGATGCAGAACTCGTGGATGGAAGCCCCATTGCGATACTCATGCAGAAGCATCGCAAACTGCTGGATCTCCTGGGAGGACAATTTGGTCCGGAGCTGTGGGAGACACACAAGGTAACACCACCAGGTCTTCATTTAAGACATACTGGGAAGGCTGGGAATGGCATTGACTGGGTTTATCATTCTTTAAGACCTCTAGCACCCAACTAGCTCATGAAAAAGCAGGACTGGCTGGTGCCACCCACTATGGAGTTCAAGGAGATGATTCAAGACCGCAAAAGCTACACAGATCGGATGAAAACCCCAAACCTCCATTATGTCCTACAAGCCAGGGTCACCTTACCGTCATCATATAGTCCTGGAGCAGCTCCGTGGCTGTGGTGCTCAGCTCACTCTCACTGACTGTCTTGATGTGAGGAGACTGTTGCGTGGAGAAGGATGAGGGGGAGATATCACTGGCCTCCAAGGTTTCAGGAAAGGAACTGAAATGCAAAAAGGGATCAAGTGTGAAACCTCCAGAGCTCCATGAGCTACTCAAGCAAAAAGAGAACTGTGTGGAGATGTGATCTCAAGAGTGGTTGAAGGCTCTTTCAGCATGAGGAGTCAACTCCAAGGGTTTGAAGGTAAGAGGCCCAAAAGTGGATAGACATCCCTCTACAAACATCTTCTCAAGCAGGGAGCAGCCTTAAGCCACTGATTCAGCATCAGGCTTCCAGCCCGTTAAAAATTTTAGTGGTTGTGGAGTCAGAAAGGAAGAAGGTCCCGAAACAGGGTGTTTTTTGGCGGGGGGAACATCTGCTGATGTGGTGGCCCTGGGAGTATGTTGGGTATGTGACCTGCTCTGGAAAGCAACCACAGCAAAAACGTGGCTCAGAGCTTCAGCAGAGGGTTTCAACATGCTGAGGGCAGCAGTTTCTGTGTCAGGGGCTGAAAATTCCTCAGCGAGGTGGAACTAATTGGCCTCAATAAAGTCAACAGGGTGTGCGGGACTTACAAAGTGCTGGCTTCAGCCTCATATGGTTCCTTGACATCCACTTTTGTAGAAGAGTCATCTGCAAGGAGAAATAGGTGGGAGACAGAGGTTGAGGAGAAATTGATGGAATTATAGGATGGGTTGGGCTGGAGAAAATCTTTTGAAGGTCATCTGGATCAAGTGTTGCCCGCCAGCACCACCAGGTCCCCACTAACCCCTGTCCCTCATCCCACATCTCTGCAGCTTTGAGACTCCTCTGTGGATGGAGCCTCCCCCACTGCCCCTCTGTGGGGCAGAAATTGATTCTGAGGGTCAACCCTCAATCTCCCCTGGTCCTGCTGGCCATCCCAGCTGGTGATCAACCCCGTCTCCAGGTCCTTTTCCCCCTGCTCTGTCCCAGCCTGGAATATTGTAGGGCGTTGAGGTGACATGAGCAGACAAAACTTGGCCTTGATGACCTTGAACCTGTCGCTCTAGCCTGGCCAGACCCCTCTGTGGAGCCTCCCAACCCTCCAGCAGCTCCACATTCCCACTCAGCTGGGTGCCTGCTGTGAACTGAGGGTGTCCTTGATCCTCTTGTCCTTGGATGAAGCTGGTGAGACCCACAGACTGGGTGGAGGTGGACTCACCACTGTGTAAGGACATGTGCCGTGTCGGCGTGGATGCCCCATCAAATATTGCTCTGTCCAAGAAGTCTATGGTGGACTCGGTGTAGACAATCTGGAAGACTTGGCTGAGGAGCGAGCACAGTTCCTCTGCGGTTACCTGCAAATGGAGTGAAGATTAGCTGGAGTAGAGCAGGAGACACTGTAGTGGTCAACTCTGAACCTCATTAGTAAGGTTTTTCCAGATGCTGGAGGAGATGGATCAACCCTTGTTGCCTTCTCAGACACCACAGGAAGGCCCAGGAGTCAACGTGCTCCACCATCCAGAGAAGAGACAAAAAGAGCAAGATGAGGCCACCTTGGGGCTTGTAGCACTGAGAGGAGCCAGACTTCCTCCCAGCAATCTCAGTCCCAGCATTATTATCATCAGGGAGGGACAGCCTCAAGGCAGGATGGAGTTGGAATGGAGGATTCAGGGTCTTACCTTGTTTTCTGTGGCCAGGATTACCAAGCAACAAGCCTCGACAGGAACCACCCCGCTCTCAGACAAGGAGCCAGACGTGAGAGCTTTGGAGCTCTCAGCACAGAGACTTTGACTTGGGGAGATCCCAGGGTCCTGAGCTGAGGAGAAACAAGTTTGGGAGGGAAAGTCCTCATGTGGTGAGTTGTCTTCCAAAGCTCCTGGAGCAGGAGAGCAGAGACAACCTCCCTGAGGACAGGAAAGCTCCTTGGGTTGAGGATTTTGAAGGAAAATTTCATAAATCCCATAATTTAGAGCAAATTTCTGGCAGCTCTGATCTCCAGGGCTTAACCACCCTTGGAAATCCACCAGCAGGACCTCAAGGTCACTTATGTCTTCTCCAGACTTCGCTGTCACAAGGTCTATAATCCACGCAATCTTGGTCATTAGATCATCTAAGGAGCTCAACACTTCCCTCAACAGCTTCCATGGCTCAAACCATGCAGGGTGGTCACACACCAAGGAACTGGGGACCAACCTGAGGGCCACCAAAGGATGTCAAGTTGCCCAAGAGGTGCTAGAATCCCCATCCTGGCTCCATCCTGCCTCAACCTACCTGTTTTCAATACAACCAAGTGTGAGGAGTCGTCTCGGATGTAGGAAACAGAGGCAATATCGTGGATGGGGACCCTAAGGATGAGGTCTTCTCCATCTCTCCACACCAACTTGATGTTGTAGGCCGAGAGACTGATGACGGCGTCATGTTCCTGGGTCAGCTGCCCTGGAAGCTGATGCGCTCGCTAAAACCAAACAGATCTCCATCCATTCCCAGGATTTGGTCATGTTTTCCCTCCCATGTTGGTCACTCCATGATGGAGGACACCAGTAAGAACAAATCCCAACCCTAAGAAGCCCCATGAGATGTTTGTGACCCCATAGTGTAGAGCCAGGCACTCACCTTTGCGTTATCTATCAGATGTAAGATTTCGGTGCGGCTGGAGGGGTTCAGGTAGCCTGGGATGGACGTGAGTTGACCTAAATACTGGGGGGAAAATACCCACCAGTGACCACTAGCATGTGGACACTGGGGTGGCCTGGCCCTAACCACCCCCATGAGAAGTTAGAGAGGGGCAAGAGGTACCTTCACTTCCTTCTC
Organism: Phoeniculus purpureus; assembly: GCA_028565055.1. Lineage (NCBI taxonomy): Eukaryota > Metazoa > Chordata > Aves > Bucerotiformes > Phoeniculidae > Phoeniculus > Phoeniculus purpureus. Next base: position 2,921,135 of record JAOXOE010000506.1, read on the forward strand.
AATGTAGTCATTGAGCAAGGTGTCGGGTTCAACACGGTCAGGCAGGGTCACCAGCACCGTGTGCAGGGGTCGTCGCTCTGTGACCTTTTCCTGGGCCTTTTTATCTCTCCCTTTCTCTCCTTTCAGGAAGACTCGCTTGAAAGGCGACACAATTCCAGGCTGAGAAGAGGGGAGAAAAGGGGAAGGTTTGGCGTTAAATGGGAATTTCTGCCCCAAAATCATAGAAAGGTTAGAATTGGAAGGGACCTTAAACATAGAGTTCCAACTCCCCTTCATGGGCAGGGACACTCCACCTAGTTCAGGTTGCCCAGAGTTCCATCCAACCTGGCCTTGAACACTTCCAACAGCACCCAGTGCTCCTCCAGCTTTGACCACTGGTTTTATCAACCCCACAACAACCTGGACCAGCTGATTCTAGAATGATAGATGTGTGATCTTCATTGTTGCAACAACTAATTCCTAAAAATGGGATGTTTTCTCCAAACTCACGATGCCCAATCTGATTTTGATCCCATACCAAGTGTTTGTTGTGAAAGGAAAAGGTGGAGATGCCCCAAATGTGTCCGAGGTCTTTGTGAAGACCCCAAAAGCCCCAATACATGACCCAAGAGATGCAAAAAAACCCAGGTTTTTGGGGTTTCTGAGTTGGGGAAATCATCATACTGCTGTGTAGGAACAGGCTCCAGGCTATAGAGGGAGCATCACCACCATCTTCTGAGACCCAGGAAGGAAGAGCTGCTGGTTTAGGCAATTCAGGACATCCAGGATGGCCTTAAAAAAAGTCCCTTGGAGCAGAGAGATTAAGATACCCAGTTTAGAAGAGAAAAAAGGTTCAGAAACCACCACAGCAAGATGGTTCCTGACCATATGAGACATTTCTGAGGGATTGCTGTACTGTGAGATGGTCCCCAGACACTTCCCCACCACCAACAGCTGGTGGCTCCAGAGCTGGAGCCAACCCCATCCCGAAGGAAGAAACCAGATCCAGGAGGCTGCTACGACAGGACCATCATTCCCCTCCACCCCACAGCATGGAGAACCATGAAGGAACATCTGAAGAACTCCAGAGCTGGGGTAGAGGCGCCACCCAGCAGGACGTGATGTGGAACAGCAGCGTCTACCTTTTAGGGAGCCCCTACCTCATTCTCCATCGATGCAGCCAGTTTCAGGTATCAGAAGGCAATGGAGCCGGTAGTGGGCCTCCAGAAGCACCCTCTGGGTTTGGGGAGTGAAGCTGCACCCCTGGGCTTGGGGTACTGGTGGCCTGTACTGCATTTTTTTTTCTTACTGTGGCCAGGAAGTGTGATAACCACAGTTTCCTCCTTCTACCACGTGGTGAAATCAAGGTGGGGGTGAACAACCAGTGGTCCTAGGACTGGGTGAGGAGCGGAAGCCTCATTTTCCAAAGCTCTATGGTGTTCCTGGCCATGTTGTCCCACCTCGTGCACCCCTAAACACATGGAATTGCCCTCAAATTGTTTTCTGTTGCTACAACTTGGACTTGCACCAGGATGAAAAACACTCTTCAACCCAGCAGAGTTCTGAGCCTGGGTTCTCCTTAGGGTTTCAGAGCTACTTTGTTCTTCACCATCTACTGGGATTCATGTTTCCACCAGGAATTCCAAGACCAGCCAGGCTACTCCAGCATGTTGTAGGTCTGAGATGATCCCTTTTTTCTCAAATAGTAGTTGGTTTGGGGGGCTTTTTCTGCCCACTCAAGGTGATTCCTGAGTCTCCTGGTCCAGAGACATGTCCTGTGGTGGAAGAGTTTGGAGATCGGCTGTAAAAGCTCCAAAATTCAGGAGGAAAAGGAATTTTGTCCACTTAATGGGGCATTTTTAAGACCATGGGGCAGGGGTCTAAAACCCCACTCCAAGATTCTGGTGAGCACCAGGGATCCTCCTGATCATGAACAGCCCTTCCTTAGCTCATGGAGCACACCAGGACCTTCTCCTGTGCTTCAGAAGCTCCTAGAAATCACATTTCCAGGCCTGCCAATGCACAGAGGAGATGAAGCTGGTTCGAGTAGTGCATTAGGTGGTCACCAGTGGTAGAGTTTGAGTTGGCTTCGTCCCAAATTCACTGAGGTTATAGCTGTTCTCATCCTGTCCCCATGATTAGGTTTATTTTGACTCAGGCTCTTCCCCCAAGAAGCCACCACTGTGTATTCTTAAGGAACATCACCTCAAGAATTGCCTTTCTGGTGAGGTGGGATGATCCCCACCACCCCAGGACTCCAAAACACACCACTGAGATCTCACCACATGGAGACCTCAGCTGGTGTAGGAACCCTCCTTGAAGCAATGTGCGGGATCCGAACTGAAGATCTGCAGCTGTTTCAACATCTTGCTGAAGAATCTTCTTGGAGACTGTTTTGACTGGCTTGTGGGAACATTTGGCGGGCATCCTGCTGCCCTCTCAGCAGTTTTCTGGTGGGACAACTGCTCCTGGTCTGCCCACCACTCCACAAGACTGTAATTCAGCCCAGGGGAGGTGAAGCTGAGACAGCATGACCATGACTTGAGGGGTCTAGCTGAGATCCAGACCTCCTCACCCCTCCCTAGCTCCCCAAAGGCTGATACTGATGGTATCAGAGTAAAAATGACCAAAAAAAAATCCACATTTTGGACCAAAAACTTTATTTGATTTCACAGCTTCTCCTTCCAACCAGTTGGTTGGCTCCACAATTCCATCTCTTGGGTCTGGCTCCACCTTCTCCCCATCTCTAAGGCAGGAGGGGAGGAATTTTCCCTGGTTATTTTTAGCTGGGCCTTGATCTTCCTTCTCGGAAGATTCCTCCACTCACAGGGCTTTCATCTCCTTGAGACATGCCAGAGGCACATTCTGACTCAACAGCTCCAGGAGAAACCTTCTTCCCTCTCTTCCAGCTTCAAGGGCAGTTCCAGCTTCATTTCAAGTCCTGCAGAGCCAGATGCTCCCATCTACCTGCAGGGAGGTCCCTTAGCCTTTCTTCTTTCATGCCAGAGGCTCCAGTCATTGTGGTGCCTCTGAAGCTCCTGGTTCCACCCATTCCAGCATCATCTTGATCAGCAAGATCTGCAGGAATGAGCCCAGCAGACCCATCACCAGCAGGTTGTGGGGAGAGGGAAGAGATTGGACTTTGCCCAACCAGGTCAAGTCATCTCAGGTGGCTTCCAAGGCTCAGTATTGCAACAGAGTACTTGACCATCTCCTGATGTACCTCCTGTCTAGGGCTCTGTGCACACAACACATGAGCTACACCCCCAAAGGAGGTTACAAAAGGATCTTCTAGCAGAACACCAAGTTTGGTTCAGCTCCTGATCTCCAACAGCAGCTGCTCCTTGGCTTGTCCCTCATACTGGTGGCCCAAATGGTTCCTCAATGCTGGGTCTTGCCCAGACCTGAGACACACCTCCTCCTCCCAGCCCAATGCAGCTGTTCCCAGGTCACCATGGTGCCTCAGAACATGACAAACCTCTGGTTCCTCCCAAGCCACAAGCCCTTGGAGCTCCCTCTGAGGCTACCACCAGCCATTGGGACTCCCAGTTTGGCCACCCAGAATCAAGTGAAACCACAAACACTCCCCTTTTGCTACAGAGAATGAATTTAATCTCACTTATTTCACCCCCTGGTGTCTGCTTTATGGCATCACAGAGACGGTGACACCAAGATGGCCATCAAGAGGGGTGGGGTGGAGTGGTGAATTGGGGTTGTCCCACCTCACTCCATGAAAAGTTCAAGGAGGTCTTTGAGCTCAGGAGGCACCACCATAGAGATGAGGGTTAAACTCAGAGTTTGGTGTAAAATGAGGGATCTGAGAAGCTCCAAAGTCCAAGACAGAACCATTAACTCCATCCCCAGTGTCTCCCAGCTCAAGGAACTGGTGTCCAGTCACAGCTGCTACGTGCCAGAAGGACACAAGGTTGGACAGAAGGGATAAGGCGCCACAGGATCAAAGTCTGTCATCAAGTTGGTGGAGACATCAGAGCCCAGAAACCTGCACTGGTCACCGGCGGCCATCAGGAAAGGGCCACCAGCATTTACTGACCACTGACTGGGAGAAGCTGTCCCCCATGAAGAGGAAGGGCTACTGGGAAGTACATGTCCTCCTCATCCCACCAGAGCACCCATATCAGTGCTTCTTTACCAGTGAGGAGAGAAGCAAACTGGGAACACATTCCCATTACATTCCCAGTCACCATGCTGGTTCCAGTGACGTTATTTTAGGGCTGTAGGACATGGCAGGATGTCCTTCCACCCCACCACAGGAGTGCAAGTGAAGATGGGAGGCCAGGAGATGAAAAGGAGGTGGAGGAGGGAGACCAGGGGATGTCCTAGGTACCAGTGACCACCACCCACCACCTCCAGAGCTGGAAGAGGTCACCTGCCCCACCAGAGTACCCCAGCCCCTCTTAGAACAAAGCTCCATGCTGCAGGGCAATACCAAGCAAGGTTGGTTCCAAGAGCCCTCAAGTCTGTCTGTCTGAACGTAGATGTTCTCCAGTAAAGGCAGAAGGCCCCCAAGTAGGGTAGGATGAGACTAAACTAGACCCTACAAGAAGACAAACTCATCCCAAATTCCATCTGAGTGAGTTTCGACCTTCCCAGACCGCTAGGAATTGAATTTTTAAAACAAAATTTTAATATTTGAAGTAAATTTACTTTAAAAACAGGACAAGCACAGTTGGGTGGCACCACAAAGTCCACTAATCAGCCAAGATCCAACAGCAGCAAGAAGGAAGACCACCAGACCCCTCCAATTTCTCCCCAAAGCTGCATCAATAGTTAATTATGGAGGTGGAAAAGGGTCTCAGTGTCTGCTTCAAGGGTTTGTTACCTACTGTGGTAGGTCTTCAGGAGCTCTTGCTTCTGGGGAAGTGGAGATGGTGGCCTGGAAGGACCAGGACTAGGGTCACCAGTACATGAAGGGAAAGGGTTGATTTGGGGATCAGAGCAGGACTGTCCAGCCTGGAGAAGAGGATGTTATGAAGGAAAATCATATGAGCAAGGGCATGGTGGAGGGAAAGAGAAGAATCTTCCCAGACACAAGACACTAAGGACCAGGCAGAAGCTGGAACAAATCCCATTTGAGCACAAGAAAAAGGAGCCCAAGCAACTTTTTTTAGGGTGAGGAACAGGGTACTGGGATAAATTATGGAGTTATCATCCTTGGGGACACCCCAAACTCCACAGAACATGGTGTGCTAGACCAACCTCCAGTTTTCTGACACCTGAGAAGTCTGTCCAGTACTTTCAGCACAAAGTGATTCAATATTCCTCATCCTATAGGAACTCTGAGCCCTTCAAACCAGAGTGTGAAGCAGGAAACACCCCAAAACCAACTTAAAACCAGTTTGTTCTCCCCCCCAGTTATGTCACGAGATGGTTTCTTTGGTGAAGAAAGCACCAAACCATCCCCCCAGCTCCATCCTCAGGGAGTGTCTCAGCCTTCAGCTCCAGAAAGGCCTCCCCCACAAGATGTAAAAATAGGTTTGAAGAGGAGAAAACTAGATTAGCTTGTTTGCAGATGGAGTTCATTCCCAGTTTAGTCACACAAACAGTAGAAGAGACAATCCTTGCATCTCCATAGTGAATGAGATCTTTACTGGGAGAATCAGACTGGTAGGGTTGGAAAAGATCTCTGGAGATTACCCAGTCCAACTCCCCTGCCAGAGCAGGATCACCTAAAACAGATCCCAGAAGAACACTCCATAAGGGTTTGGGATCTCTCCACAACCTCTCTGGGCATCCTGGGTCAGGACTCTACTCCCCTTGCCCTGAAAACGTTCTTCCTTTTGTTACAGTGAATACTCCAGTGCCCCAGTTTGTGCCTAGTGCCCCTTCTCCTGTTGCTGAGCACCACTGAGAAGAACCAGGTCCCATTCTCCAGACACCCATACTTTAGATAATGATCAGCATTGATGAGATTGCCTGCTCCATCTCCTCTTCTCCAGGCTAAACAGACCCAGCTCTCTCAGCCTCTCCTAATCAGAAAGATGCTCCAGGCCCCTAAGCATCTCAGAGGCTGCCCTAGGCTCTACCCAGTAGACTCTAGTTCCTCTTAAACCCAGAGCTGGATGCAGGACTCCAGATGTGGCCTCACCAGAGCTGTGCACAAGGGGAGAAGAACCTCCTTTAACAGCCACACTCTTCTTCCAGCCCTCAGGATCCCACTACCCTAGCCCAGTCTGAATCCACCCAGCTGAGGGACCGAGCCCTCAGAAGCTACCAAAGGCTCCAAACTCGAAGGAAGGCCTTATTATGGGTGGCCCGCTCTCACCTTTTTGCCCTTCTTGCCCTCCTCCTCCATATCTCCAGCAGCGGCGGCCCGGGCCCCCTCCGGGGCATCCCCGCAGCGGGACGCGGCGGCCCGGCCTCAGTGAGAGGCGGCGGCGGAGGCAGCGACAAAGGCGGCAGCAGCCACGGCCCAGGCCTCAGGCTCGGAGCGTCTTTAGTGCCTCCGACAACTTTTCAATGCTGCCGCCATCTTGGGCGGCGGCATTCCCGGCGTGCCGAGCGCGACGTGCGCAGTGACGTCATGACGCAATGATACGTTGGATGACGTAACGCTGCATGCGCAAACGCGACAGGCCGCGCCGACACGTCGGCCACGCCCCTTTACCGCCAGCGGCTGCCAGACAGCGCTGCGGCGCGTGGGCGTGTACGGGCTGGCGTCACTTCCGCTTCCTTCTCAGCCATGGTGGTCAGTAGGGGTAGGTCGCTGCGATGCGGTGCGGCCTGGGCTCGTCGGCTGCCATCGGTCGCCATCGGCCACTATCGGCCACCAGGGAGTTGGGGAGGGACCGGAAGGGAACGGGAGCTCCTCCGCAGATCGCGGGGTGAGGCTATTCGCCGCCATCGGGCACCTCACTGCGTCTGTGGAGAGCAGTGCATAGTGGGAAGGGTAGTCCGCCATGAGGCCTTGGGGGAGGGAGGTGGGGGACCGGGAGAGGGTCTGAGGAGCTTGAAGGTCTCCTGTGGGGAATTGAGGGTCCCCGGGGCGTGGGTTGAGGATCCTGTAGTGGGAGATTGAGGGTCCTCTGGACGGGGATTCAGGGTCTGTGGGAGGTAGATTGAGGATCCCCTGGGGACAGTTGAGGGTTTCCGGGAGACGATTGAGGATATCTCGGTGGGCATTGGGGGGTCCGGGTCTCAGGGTGGGGGTGTCTGCGGTGGGTTTGATTGTGGGGATCACTGAGTGGGGGGTGAGGGTCAGAGGGTGACGGACGGAGTTTGAGGCTCTGGAGGATTGTGGGGTTCACTGGGAGGGCTTTAGCGTTCCTGGGGGAATTGAGGGTCCGCGGGGGCGTGGTGGAGGGTCTCTGGAGGTGGAGTGGGGAGTCACAGGAAACTGATGGTCTGAGGGTCACTGGGTGGGAGACGATTGAGGATATCTCGGTGGGCATTGGGGGGTCCGGGTCTCAGGGTGGGGGTGTCTGCGGTGGGTTTGAT
>JAOXOE010000506.1:2928668-2977820 GCA_028565055.1 Phoeniculus purpureus
CAACCATCTACCCTACCTTACAAGTTCACCCCTAAACCATATCCCTCAACACCTCATCCAAACAATCTTTAAACATGTACAGGGATGGTGACTCAACCATCTCCCTTGGAAGCCCATTCCAATGCCTGACCACCCTTTCTGTGAAAAAATTCTACGTAATATGAGGTCTAAACCTACCCTGTTGTAACTTGAACCCATTCCCTCTTGTTCTATCGATAATTGCTTGTGAGAAGAGACCAGCACCAACATCTCTACAGTGTCCTTTCAGAGAGTTGTAGACAGTGATAAGGTCGCCTCTCAGCCTCCTCTTCTTCAAGCTAAAGAGCCCCAGCTCTTTCTGTCTTTCCCCATAAGATTTATTCTCTAAGCCCTTCACCAGCTTAGTTACCCTCCTCTGCTCCAGCACCTCCACATCACTCTTGTATTGAGGTGCCCAAAACTGGACACAGTACTCAAGATGTGGCCTCACCAGTGCACAGTACAGGAGAACGATAACCTCCCTACTCCTGCTGGTCACACTATTTCTAATGCAAGCCAGGATGCCATTTGCCTGCTTGGCCACCTGGGCACACTGCTGGCTTATACTCATTTTCATGTCTTCATGTTGTTTTTTTCTCTCCCCCCACTCTCCTTTCTTCTCCCATTTGTCATGTGCCGGACATGTAGAGTAAAATCTTAATTGTTTGCTAGGGATTCTCAGTGATAAATGCTGAAGTGTTTACAGTCAGCAAATTAAACTGGTTTTGCCATAATGGATTATCTGATTTCAAAATGCATATCAGGATATTTGTGTGTGTTCAGTGTGCTGTACAATGTGAGATCCAGACGAGTATTTGTTAAATACGAACAGAAGAAAGCAGAGTTTAGACAAGAAAGTTTAGGCTTTAATTTGGATAAGGTAGACAAGTAAAATGATTTATGTGCAACATAAGGATTTTCTTAGTTCCTCACTGCAGTTTTGCTTTGCAACACTAGAGGGAGCTCATGATTCATGGATGCTCTTTTGGAGAGCCCTGCTGAACCTCCTGAAAACTTTAAACAAAATAGTGCCTTTAACTGCTATATTGTAGCAATTTTTTTTTTTTGACTAGTTGAAGTTGAAATGCAATCGCATAAAAGACTTAAACCATATTCTCAATAGCGAGTTAGCAAAACTCTTTTTGTTACAGATCCACTGCATATTCAAAAAGTGTAATGTTAGAATTTTTATCATGCATTTTTTGAATGTTTGCACTGTCCTAGTGGTCTCAACTATTCTAAATTTCCGTTGTGGTATTCAGGAGCGTTTGGGTAAATGAACCACAACCAGTAGTAGCATTTCCGTTCCTTGATTGGATGAGCAGCTCTGGCATGAATAACATACTTGTGTGTGTACAGATAGTCTCTGGAGCCTCAAATATGCACCCCTGAGATCTTTAAACTCATCTATTCTATTTCTGCTAAAGCAGGAATGCCTGGGTATTCGCTGAGAGCCACTGTAGAAGGATGAATATCCCAAGATCCTGCAGGAATTCAAGCCTAGTTGCATTTATTACACTGTAAATTGAATCACTTCCAGTCCAGCAGCTTACAAACTCTATGGGGTTTTGGAGTTTTGTGCCCAAACTGAGCGAAAAATTAAGTTTGTCAAGATCTGCAGAAACTTCACGGTAATTGAAAATACTTAATTAGCCATAGGCTTGCAGGGTCTGCTCTGAGGCAAGACTTTGTACTATGTTGAGAGCAATCTCATGGTTTCTGTGGCTGCTGTCCTGGCCTTTTGTTCAGTCCAAACCATTGGTATCACCAAATAGAGGACAACTTGTACTGTGTATTTGCACCATAACCCCAAATTATGGCAAATCCCCAAAGACCTTCGTTAAATATGTTTTGCTTAGAATTGGATTGACTGATCCACACCTTACCTCAGGGTTTAGAGTCCAACTTTTATAGGCAATTCTGTAATTTTGAGAGTACCAACAGAGTAAAATACTGATGTTTTATTATACAGAATATCTGAAAATCTCACATGCATCCACCTGGGTCACACAGGTTTTGCTGCACAAGGAAGCCTCAAGAAGAGCTGTTAATCTGGATATTACCGTTTTACCCGTTGCTTTCCCCATTCAGAGGGGGAAAGCCTAGTGGATCTTTCGCTTTTAACAGCAGAGGCTTCACAGAACTGGGCTGTAAGTGCCAGTAGTTAGAACATAATCTTGTGTATTCCTTCAGAGGAGAAGTCTTTAGCCTTTTCATTTTCTCTTGTTTGTGGGTTTGTGGATGTTTTCAATGTTTAATCCTTTATTTACTGAGACCTTAGCCCTTCTTATGTTTATGCATGAGCAATTATCTGTTTGCTCCAGCCCAGTAAGAGGTTAGAAGGTTACAGTTCTTTGTATATTTGTTCTTTTGATTGCTCTGTTTTTCAGGGAAGGCTGTTTCCCTCTAACAATGCTATTTCTGCTTTTTGAAAAACCATTCTCGCTGGTGTTATGTTGTTTAAAATAATGTCTGATTGTTAGAGCCTCTGTTTCCCACAACATTCATTCAGATATGTATGAGGAGGTTTTATTTGTGTTACAGGATTTTTTAGTCAATACATTCACAGAAGTGGTGCTGGATTAGAAAGTGGAGTAGAGACTAGATAATTGATTATAACAAGAACATCCAATTGAAATTAGGCACAGAAATTCAGGAGAACACAGAGGATCTAAAAAAGGGTTTTCAGCTGACATTCTGTAGGAAAAGAAAAAGGCCTTATCTTCCCACTTCAGACAGTTTGTAATTTACAGTTAAGCTGCAATTAAAATGTTCAGATGTTAATCTTCTGCAACATCAAGCTTGCATTTGACTCCAACGTTAGTTTAATTCTTCCCTCCCTTAACAGACAATCCTTGAGCCTTTGAATCTCTTTCAAAATTGGTAGATATTTAAAATTTTGATTTAAAATATTTTGTGCCTAAGGGCTGTTCCTAGTTCACATGTTCAGATAATTTGAATGAAGATCTTGAGGTCTGTCCAACCTTCAAAGATACTGGAATTTGCTGTTCTGAAGAAACATTAAAATTTTTCACTGGGGAGAAGAGAAAGGTAAAATTCCACTGGAAATCATATCCTTCCTTTCCAGCAGCCCCAGAAAGCACTTCTCATTCTGTTTCCATTCTTACTGAAGACATGCCTTCAAGATTAGGAGCTGGTTACAAATTGCAAACAGGCATAAGGGAGCTTTGAAACATTTGTGGCTCTGAAATACTCCTGTGCTCTCTTTAGAATCATCACTGAAACTATCAAAAATATCTATGATCTTATGTTCATGGGGTTTTTTGATAGAAGCTAATTATAGATACTAAACTAGCTGAAGTGGAGGGTTGGTTGAGGGGTTGTTTTTTTTTCACGGAGGCATGAAGCCAAGATCATCATTACAAGGATGCACAGTTTGTTGCCTATGTAGGCATGGGGAGCAGATGGAGGGAGGTATAGGGACTCTCTCAAGTAGAACTGGCTGGGAAACGGTACATCTGCTTTGTGAAAAATAGGGATGTTTGGAAATATGTGTGGATGGAGCTAGGCGTGGCACTTCCATGATGGTTTGGAAGAGAAAGCAGGCTTTCTGCAACAGCAGGCTTTGCTTCTGAAGACAAGCTCTAAGTGATACCAAGTGCTGTGTTCACAACGAGATTCAAGCCTCAATGTTATACTCACAGTACAATAAATCCAGCAATTTAAGAAGGCAGTGCCTTTAAGCCTAAAATGTCACTGGAGAACTGCTCCGCCCAGGTTTTTAAGAAATTCTGATTCAACATGAGCTTCACCTCAGTGATACACACTTGGTACTGAAAGAGCTTCTATGATTCCAGCGCTTAGACATCTGAACCCAGCTGAGACCATGTGGTTTCAGCTTGACAGGATGAAGTAATCTTGCTTGAGTCAACCTTGCCTTTATTTTGCAAAGTTGTTAGAAATAAAGAATTACAGAGTCGTATCTCTGCTTGTTAGATTTCAGAACCACTTAGGCTGGAGTGGATCTCTCAACATGTCTAGGCCAACCTCTTCCCCAAGCAGGATTCACTTCAAAGGCAGACCACGCGGCTTGAGGTTTTCTTCAGTTGAGTGCTGAAAATCCCCAAGGACAGAGCACCTGTCTCAGTGCAGAACCAGTTTTATGTTGAAAAAGCTGTTCTTTCATGTCCTCCCAAAATTCCCCTTGCTGCAATTTGTGTCCACTGCCTCTTATTCTTTCAGGGTGGACCTCTGAGGATAGTCTGGCTTTGTCTTCCCTATGACCTTCCCCTAGATAGCTGAAGGCAGTAATTTGATTGCTTGCACTAATAGTTCTTATTTGGTGCAATTGGAACAGAAGGGAGGATGAATGCAGCCAAAGGAAAGCTCATTTTAAGATGATCATATATTCATGGACATTTTTGACTGCTGACCCAGTTCACCCAATAGAATAGACATCATCAGCATGCCTGTATCCCCCAGGCTAGTTCCTCTAAGCAACACATACAAGAGAGTGGAATTTTCTTGCCTTTTATTTTAAATGTGCTAAATTAGATAATTACTTAGAGCCCTGACAGATTTACAAGAGTAATTTCTTAATTTTATGATGCAGCACGACTGAAAACAAAGATTACTTGATCTAAATCATGTCTTGAAAAGGAAAGTCTTGCTGAATGTGTTTGACTAACAGCTGAGAAACACAGTATTGAAAGTCCAGCTGGTCAGTGGGGAAAAGCCAGTTTAGCATCTGGCCAAGCCATCTCCTGGGAAGCAGCACAGAGAAACTGGAGGTGCATGAGACCTCTTAGAGAGAAGGGAATGTGGGAAGGATTACTGGGGTAACACAAGTAAAGGGATTCAGAATAGTGATATTAAAGACCTTGATGAATCCTCCTTGCCAGTCAGCAACCTGAGTTCAATTATAATCTTTTTTTTCCCCACTTCCAGTCATTCAGAACAACTCCTGCTTGTTCCAGCAGTATCGACTCTGAGATGGTTTGATATAGTGTAGCTAGTGCAACACGCTCTGACTTCTATACTCTTAGCACTTTTGAACTATTAAGGTGCTAGAAGATGTGCCTATATTGGGAAAAAACAGCAATATACCAAACTGTGGGAAATTTGTCACTTACCACTGTCACACTCTGCTCAAATATTTTTCTGACTTTCTTCCCAACCATAAAAATGTCATTATGGCAGTTGCAAATTGAACAGCAGGGTTTTGGCCTATCACTTACTGGGAAATCTGATGTGCAAGCAAAAGGTCCCAGTTTCTCCCTACACATGGCATTTTGTCTTCCTGCAATAATATCAAGCCAGAAAAGCACCCAGCTAAATTTCTTGCTGTCTTTAGCACGACTTTCAATACATGGAAATAGATTCTGGAGCCACAAGGTTTCAGATTTGAGTTGGTGTTATTATAATTTTGCTGCATTTAATCACTTCAGAGGCACCATTTTGTGTTGTTTGCAGAACGAAGATGCTGGGAAACTAATAATGAGATATTCTGCACATCCTCTAAATCTGCACCAAACAAAATCTTCTTTCAAAATATGAGGACTTTGATAGTAGGAGCTTCTACTGTGAAAGCAAGATCATATAGTAACTGTGCAAGTGCTGTGGATTCTGCGCACTGAATCCTGTGGATGGAGAACACCAGAACATAAGGTAACCCAAGGAGATGGATAGATTTCTTCCAGTGACTGGGATCATCTGACTTTGGCCTAAGTACTGAACTTACGGGTGTCTGAGCTGGGTTGCCCTGCTAATGCACAGGAAAGGTGACATTTAGTCAGTTACTTGTGCCATCTGTTTCAGAGAAGTATCTCAAATGGATGATACAAGTCACCCCCTGCAGGTGCCCATCTCTCCATTTACTGATGATGGAAGGCTAAGAGAGTAGCTGGGACCCAAAATCCAGATTCAGATCAGCTGAGTAGCTGGAGCTTATTTCACCTTTAGAGCACTGAAATGCAGTGAAATTACTCCTTTTGTCTCATTTTGGTTTACTTTTAAAACTTACAGTAACTCTCAGAGATACAAATGTCTTCAGTATCTGTTTGTGTCATATTTTCTACTGTTTAACAGTGAATTAAAAGTGACAGCCTCCTGTCAAAGAGAATCATGTGTTGTTTAGGGTGGCTTTTTTCTTTTCCAGCTCTCTTAAGACAGGTTTGCCTTTGTCTGTTGCTACCAAATTGCAGGTCTAATAACTCCTGAAGTTTTCTAAAGATTGCTTAAACAAGAGAACCTGAGCTCTCTTCAGTCCTGGTTCTGGAAGATGAGAAGAGCTGAGGACCATTGACAAAGCCCTCTCATTGTGACTAAAGGTGAGGAGACAAGCTTTGACGGAAACATAATTTTGGTTGGAAAAGACCTTTTTTCATGCAACTGATGCTTGGGTTTATGGGCTATCAGTCTCAAAACAGGCGGAACTAAAAAAATATATTTAATACGAAAAACATGGCTGTCACAATGACAAATCCTAGATGCTTGAGTATGCTGGGAGGATGGACCTGCAGAAAGTAGTTATTCTACATCTTTCAGAAATGAAGATACTTCCAGCGACACCAGGCCACTCATAGAGTCATAGAATCATATAATCATTAGGGATTGGAATGGACCTTGAAAGATTATCCGGTCCTATCCCCCTGCCACAGCAGGATCACCTAGACCAAGTAGTCACACAGGAACACATCCATATTGTTTTCTAGAAGTTCTAAGCATGTACAACACAGGCTTTAAGATGAAAATACCTTCTCCACCGTAAGTCACTACAGAATCATAGAATCAGTCAGGGCTGCAAGGGACCAGAGGATCATCCAGTTCCAGCCCCCCTGCCATGGGCAGGGACACTCCACCATACATCAGGCTGGCCAGAGCCTCATCCAGCCCATCCTTAAACTCCTCCAGGGATGGGGCCTCAACCACCTCCCTGGGCAACCCATTCCAGACTCTCACCACTCTCACAGTGAAGAATTTCCTCCTCACATCCAGTCTAAATCTACCCAGCTCCAGCTTTTCTCCATTCCCCCTAGTCCTGTCGCTACCTGATATCCTAAAAAGTCCCTCCCCAGCCTTTTTGTAGGCCCCCTTCAGATACTGGAAGGCCACAAGAAGGTCACCTCGGAGTGTCTCCTCCAGACTAAACAGCCCCAATTCTCTCAGTCTGTCCTCATAGGAGAGGTGCTCTAACCCACTGATCATCCTCGTGGCCCTCCTCTGGACATGGTCCAGCGTGTCCACATCCTTCTTGTAATAAGGGCGCCAGAACCGGACGCAGTACTCCAGGTGGGATCTCACCAGAGCAGAGTAGAGGGGGAGAATCACCTCCCTCGACCTGCTGTCCATGCTTCTCCTGATTCAACCCACAATCCGATTTGCCTTCTGAGCCACAGAAGGAAGCCTCAGTCCATGATGGGCTAATTTCCTTACTCCATTGTGCTAATGTAGGTCACTGTCAACCAATTTCTTTCCCTGCTTTTAACCAAATTAGTTAATTCTCAGGCACTTTCTAGGAGTCAAAAATCATCTGGAGTGAAGGTATGGTTTGGTTCATTTTAGGATTTCCTTAATTCATAGAGACAGGCATGAGCTCCTCCTATGCTCCAGTGCTGCCTCAGCAAGCTCTGCAGTTTCAACCTGGTGTCATGTGTCCTCCAATTTACATCTTAAAAATATGTTTGGCTGCTGCAGTCTGTTACCATCAATATTTTCTACAACAGGAGTTAACAGCCCCAGTAGGACCATACAGCTGAGTCAAAGACTCGTAAGATGAACTTGCCCATTCAGCAGGAGCTTCTCTGAAAGAAAGTCACAGATGAATGACAGAATGAATGATGAAGCTCATTCACCCTAGTGTATGTGCATTTAGCAATATAGAAATAGCAACAGGGAAAAAATACTCAATGAAAACCCACCCAAAACAGGTTTCTGTGTATTCAAATGTCTTAAAGTGCAAATGATCAAACAGAAGACTTGCTTTATATAAATAATGTGCTATTGCTAAAACGATAAACCTTCAAAACATGAGGCTATATTTTAGATGTGCTTCCTCAGCACTACTTCAACTCCTTTAAATCACCCCATATTGTCTGAACGCCAGTACTGAATCACAGACTGAGGCTTCTCTTTCTTTAAATCATTTTAATGGAGGTGTACTTTAAATGCTTTAAGTGTAGACATTCTGTATAAAAATAAATAGAATTAAGTATGGTAGAGCACTTCCTCTCCAATTAAACCTTCCATGTAATTTATCACTGTTTTATTAACAAACTCATTTCTCAACAAGTGATTTTTCATATCGTCTTTTAATTAAAGCTCATTTGTTTCCCCACGGAAACTCTTGAGATGAACTACCATTATTGTAAGTCCATAATCAATCATTTGTATCGTGTCTTGAATAGACCAGTAACTGCACATTTCTTTTTTCAAACTATTTATCAAGAAACATTTGTTACTCTTCCCTATTTACAAGTGGATCACTGCTCCAACAATGTATCTCGTAAATCAGTCTGAGTCTGAATTCCTGTAGTTTACAGACCAGTCAGTAGAGCAATTATAATGGCCCATATATTTACTGGTAAGTGAATTTACTGCATGAGAAGGCACTGGAACAGGCTGCCCAGAGAAGCTGTGGATGTGCATCCTCCCTGGAATTGTTCAAGGACAAGTTGTATGGGGTTCTGGGTAACCTAGTCTGGTGAGAGGTGTCCCTGCCTATGGCAGAAGGGTTGACACTAGATGATCTCTGAGGTCCCTTCCAACGTAAACCATTCTGTGACTCCATGATTATTCCATGCTTAAACACATTTTGGAACAAAGAATGGAATATTTTTGTGGCTTGATTTTCTGCTATGAAAATATGTGCTCTGAGAAAGCTTTCCATGATGTGTTGAAAAATGAGCAGCTGTTTCTGAGGTGCATTATAAAATTAAATGACCCCTCTGTGCAAAATTAGAGATGCCAATCAAGGTGTGTCATACAACAAGGTTGTAGTAAAGCTCCATCTATCAAAAAAGCAATACTTGTAAATGGAATTATTGCTACAAAAGAATATTTCTATGAGTCCAAGTTCCGTAATTTCCTCAATAGAGTGTCCTCAGAAAGTGTTGCTTCGTCGGACTGTTGTGTTGCTGGTAAGGAGTCCACTGAAAGTACAGGACTACATCCAGCAACATAAACTAATAAAGTATAAGTTAATGACATTTTCAGGGCAGCAGACATCCCTTCTTGTACCTGACTGAATGATGCAAAAAGGAGGAAAAGTAAAACTATCAAGTGACCAGTTTCTGGGATGAAGACAGGTGTAAAAAACCATAACAGAAAGTGTGGGGTTTTTTTAAAAGCTCACACATCAAGTGTTAGTTGAGGATGTTCTCTGAGACATTAAAATATTGTATAGTATCACAAACGTTGTGAAAGGTTTAGCCATAGGCTCTTAATATGTTGTGGATTTCTGATCCTCTCTCCCTTTCTAACCTCACCAAGGTTAGGCTAGCTAGAGTGCTTGGTAAGATGATTGTATTAACTTTGTAGGCAAGATACAACCAGGTACCATCTTCTCTGTTATTCTGCTTCAGAAGTCTAATATTCCTGGTTCAGACTGAGGTTTTGATCCTTTTTTTTATTGTAGTGACATTGAATTTCTTCCCATTGCTATTTTATCGCCACAGTAAACTGTTAGTAATTGGAGGATGGATGAATAAGTGATTCCAGGAGAACTCATCTGACCATGGGTGCCAGAGATTGTCAAGTGTTTGAGTGAATTATGCTGCTTTTAGTGATAAAGTAGTGATTTATTGTTCAAAGCTGTGCCAGGGGAGGTTCAGTATGCACATTTACAAGCACTTCTTTGCTGACAGGATAGTCAAAACCTCCAACAGGCTCCCTGGAGAGGAGGTAGTTGTCCCAAGCCTGTCAGTATTTAGGAGGCTTTTGGACAAGGACCTTAATACCATGCTTTAACTTTTGACCAGCCCTGAACTGGTCAGACAGTTGGACTCAGTGATCATTGTAGGTCTCTTCCAACTCAAATAGTCTGTTCTGTTGTAGTCTAATTCTAATTCTATTCTATTCTAATTCTATTCTAGTCTATTCTAAATTTATACAACAACATTTGTATATTATTTAGGAAATATAATTTTTTGTTAATGGTTGAGGATTTTATTCAGTTTCCTACCAGTTAATCCTTAATAGCTAGGATTAGATAAAGATCTGAGAGCCTTAGTGTTTCTCACATGTTCTGTGAGAATTAGTGGAGGGATCTAGCCCACATCCCTTGCCCTCCCCGGTGGAGAAGATCAGCTCCATTATGAGTTTCCAGGAGTAGGAGCAAGAGAGGAACACCATGAACACCCTTTGATCAGAGCTCAGCTCTGCTTAGAGCAGGACAACATGAACAGAAGATGTAAAAGTCATACAGAATGTGCCTTCCCTCTGCTTGCAAACTACTTCTCTTTCTCTTTCAGGATGAAGTTTTCTCTGAATCCACAGCATGTTCAGATCATGGGGTAACTTCATCTTCTCATTGTCAAAACTCAAAATAAATATTGAGAAAACAGCATCTACCCAGGGACTAGTTCTTGCTATTACTCAGCTGTTATAGAAGTGTGGCAAAAAGATGCAGTGCAGCCTAATTGGAGGGCAATCCATTTAAAATGAGTAAATAGGTCTGCTCATACTGTCAACTCAAAGAGCTTAGAGACTGTAGCTGGACAGAAACCATCATCTGTGCTACAGCTTTCTTCAGCTGTTTTTGTCATCTAATGAATTAGCTAACAGTGTCAAAGGATGGGATTGTGAGCTGTTGAGTGATGGCTTGCCAAGCACCCTGTAATAGTAATTAGGGAACAAAAGGTAATAAAAATGTGGATAATTGCATCATGTGCAACATGGCTTAACTGTTTTCTGCAAAAGCCAGAGGAATGTCTTCCCCTGTTGCTATTTTCTTGGTTTTGGAAGTCTAGTAGGGTATTCTGATTTTCTTCCAAGTATTCTAGTCCCTTTGATAGGGGGTGTTCGTCTTAGGCAAATTGTATTTTTGACCTGCATTTCTGTTCCCTCATGAGCACAAAGGATGTGATACCCCCTGGAAATGATCACTAGCCTCTGTTCCGAAGCCTGTGCAATGAGTAGAGTTAGTTATCAGCACGTCTTGCTTTGGTTGAGGGTCAAAACCCCAGACAATTGTTTTCCATCCTGAACCATGTCCTGCCTGTACCATACATTTGCTGTGACTGGTGCTCTGGCTTGCGTTGACCTTGGCAGTTTCAAAGCAAACAGCGGCTTTGTTCTGCTAATCCTGTAGTTGATCTTGTCAGTAAAAGCTGTGTAAGTAGTTTGGTTATTATCCAGATAACACAATAAAAGAACCGCTAATATAGAGTCCCAGGAGCTAAGCACTTACTGCCGTGGGGCAATAAAGAGAGAAAGGTGCTTTATTTCTTCTAGCTGCTGCCCAAGCTCTTGTTTTGCAGTGAGTGACAGAACACAAATATCTAATTCCTGGCAATTGGGTGAGATCTAATCCTCCTGAATGCTCTGCAAAGAAGAGAGGTGCTTGACTTCTAAACCCCTTTCCAGAATTAAACCTGTGGCTACAAGTTATTACCTCTCTTTCTACTGTTATTACACTAACTAGCAGCTTTATATGCATCCCAAATGTCAGAGGAAGGTTGCTGACTGCTCAGAGCATTTTAATTCAGAAAAAATGCTGGAGATGGTCACCAGAACTTGACCTCAGAATGAGAACTTGCTAATAATAATATATTCATGCATTTGCTGGTGCTAGAGAAAAAAACAGGTGGTCAAGAGCAAGAACTGCACCAGTTTACAAATTAAATAATGTCATTTTAAGTGAATCTGCATGCAAAGTGCAGCAGCAGTTTCTCAGGGACTGTGTCTCCCAGGAAATCTGATGTGAGCTGGAGGGAGCAGATAAAGCAAAAGGAGAGAAGTGAGAATACTCAAATCAGACCATTTGATTTACTCAAATCTGACCATTGTGCCACAGGGCTACCAGCTAAGTATATTATGGCAGAACCCTAGAGTAACATCAGTGGCAAACCTTGCCATTTTCCTTTGAGTACTAGTTTTTATGATCATTGTTACCACAGGCTTTACCCCTAAGTGATCAACTCAGAAGAGAGAATTATTTTTAATCAGCCATAATTGAATTTGAAAAGATTACATCAATGGTGTGAGATGACAAATCACTCAGAGCAGCTACTTTTTCTGCTTGCCTGACTGTTTCAGTGACCAGAATTAGCCTTCCACTCTCTGACACTTTTTTAATAATAATTGAGACTGGGATGACAGAGAATTTCCAATCTCTGCCCTGGTGAGAAGCTCCTGGCGGGCCTGACACAGAAAACAGTGGCTGCCTCAGGAAATGCATTCTCGTACCAGATGTGTTGTTATTTGGTGTGAAAACTGCCCAGACTCAGGGCCGCTGTCCCACAAAGCTGAAAGTGGAGCACAGTGATGGCAATGCGAGCTCGAGGAGATGGAAGCAAGTGAACCAAAATGAATAAATAAAAGCAAGAATAAACCTGCCCCAGATGCACTTAGACACAAACTCTCTCTTCTCAAGATCTGCACTTCTTTATTGCTCTTGCAAACTGTGATCTGGCACAGTGGGCTAGAAATTGTAAGATTAAGTTTCTCTGGTGGAACGGTTCTCAGACCTACATGAGAATGTCACACTTGGATTATACTCCCTCGACCTTCTCATGACTTCTCAGTGGGAGCAGAAAGGAAAAGGCAGGTGCAGAAAGTAAACTCTATTAAATGAACTTTCTGCTGACATACAGCTTTCTGGAGCAGATGCATCAGCATTGCTTTCTCTGGAGCTTGGACAGGGTGCAAGAAGATGCTCTTCAACTGTGTTGAAGATCTGCAAGGACCACAGGTTATCAAAGTACTGCCTGTTGGTCTCTCCACTTGCCATCCCACCTAGCATAGGGACTGTCAGCCCCTCCTTCCTGCTCTTCTTCAGCCAAGCTGAAGGTGGTTTTGTCACTTGGCTGTTGTCTGCCTCCATTTCCCCCAAACCCATCAGTTCTCTGCACTGTGCAGAGTCTCTGGGAGGCTGAGCAGGCCATGAGAGACTTCAGAAACATAACTCCATCCCAAGTTACAGGGTTAGCAGGCTCTTTGATTGTCACACTAGCTGCAGTGTGAATGCATCCATGCGCAGTGGAAGTGGGAGAGAAGAATCACCTCAGCTGGCCTTGATTGTGCCTTGTGTGCAAAATAAACATACTGCAACAGCCTTCATACTGCACTTGGCAGTGAAGGGAGACCAAGCTGGAGAGGGACTTTTTACAAAGGCATCCAGTGATAGGACAAGGGAAAATGGTTTCACGCCAGAAGAGGTGATATTTAGTTTAGCTTTTAGGAAGAAATTCCACCCTGTGAGGGTGCTGAGGCACAAGAACAGGTTGCCCAGGGAGTTTGTGGCTGCTCCATCCCTGGAAGTGTTCAAGGCCAGGTCAGATGGGGCTCTGGGCAACCTGGTCTGGTGAGAGGTGTTTCTGCAGGGGCTTGGAACTAGATGATCTCTGAGGTCTTTTCCAATCTAAGCCATTCTGTGCTTCTGAGAGAGCTGCTCTGAAGTCTGTAGCTCTCTTTTTGGGCATCTCTGTTCTATGCTATTCTTCCTGTTGGTCCATCCCAGCCTTCCAAGATGTGCAAAACCACAGCACAGGGAAAAGGAACCTCAGAGGGTGGATGCTGTTGTGGAATGTAGCAAGGCCTCTCGCTCTGAATTCAATTTTTATCATTCTGTCATTAGTACTGCCATTTTTACCAGTAAATAACCACTTAGGTGCACTTTCATTGCTGCGTAATGAGGTTATTTTTTTTTGCCTCAATGGATCTCATCTCATTTGCAAGCACTCCACTGAAAGCATCAACTTGGAGTAAAGCCATTTGATTCTAATTATTCCTTTTGTGAGGCACCACCAATTTTCTGACAAACCTAAAAAACTTGTTTCTTGGAACTTATGCATTATTGAAATTACATTTGTAATGTTTGAAAACATCAGGCTTTCTCACACTTGGAACATTTTCTCTGGCTGTAGACTTTTTCTGTCAATACCACTTGTGCAGAAACAGCCCTTTTCAGAGAGAGAGAAAGGCCTTTTACATGAGGGAGAGATTTTCTGGTTTGAGCTTCTTAACAAGTCTTGACAAGTGATGGTCTCATCAGTATAGTGAGCGAAAGTGATGGCCAAAATCTAGTTGGGTAATGAAACACAGAATCATTTAGGTTAGAAAAGACCTTTAAGGTCTTTGAGTCCAGCCATTAACTCAGCACTGCCTAATCCACCGCCAAACCATGTCGTCAGCATCACGTCTACATGTCTTTGGTCAAGCACTCTTGTCTTGATACCATGTAGACCTTCATTCTACTATAGGGTCTCTGCATCACCTTTGAGTAGATGTAGAAAATGTAGATGTAAATGAATGACTGGATTTGCATCAAGAGACAAATTAGATGTTCTCCTACAGAGAAGAGAATGCTTAAAGCATTCAGATAAAGGGAGGATAGAATCAGATTTTGAGTAACATTCCATGGAGATATGTTGTTATAACTCAAATCTCAGTGCAATTTTACAACTGTGAAATGTGGTAAATCTCAGGTTATATTAAAAGAAAGAAAGATGGTAAAAAAAAAAAAAAAAGTCATTCTAGCAAGGATTATTTAATGACCACTTTATGACCAAATTTGGAAGATCAAATTTCAGACTACCTTGAGAAAAATGACTATAAGGAGGAGAGAGAGTTACCACTACTAATTCCACTGCAGTTGTCATTTATTGACAGGATTAGCACCAATCAGTTTTAACCCCTTCCTTTGCTGTTCCACACCTCCTGAGCACTTAGACAGTCCCTCTGGTGGGCGTGCAGACATTCCTTTAGGTAGAAGGCTTTTAGAAGAGACTTTGGCTGGTGTATAAGTAGGGCTGGCGTGATAATGCTGCCTTGACCACGATGGGGTCGGTGCAATGTGGCTGAAGTTCTGTTAGACATTTGCATGTATTGTACGGTGACTTCAGGCAGTAATGTGGAAATAAGAGAAGGAATTTTCTGTCTAACTTGAGCAAAAATACTCTGAAAAGCTTTACCGGATTTGTACTGAGGACAAATAGCCTGCAGCCATGAGATGTCTGGACCAAAGACATCTGAACTCTGTTCTCAGCTTGAACATAGAGTTTTTTGCAGTGTGTTGCAGAAGCCCTTTAATCACTTTGCCCCTCAAGTCTTCCAGCACGAAACAAGACTAACTGTCCCTCTCTTACTCCCCTTGACTCTTCTTAGTTTGGTGGCTTTTGGCACCAGGCTGTTTTTCAAGCATGCCACAGGAGCTAGTCTAGCAGAGCTCCATCTCACTGAGCCCCCTGACACTGACATAATTAATAGAAGTAATGGAGATTTTGAGGAATCATCACAGCCTTCCCTGGAAGTGTTACTTTTTCAAAGCACTGTGGAAGGGATCTTCAGTAGCAGATGTGGTTTCTTTTCCACAGCTTTTTATTAATTTTTTAGTTGTGACCAAGTTTTTTGCATCAACAGTTTTGTCAAGCCATGAAATTTGGGGGATCAGTATTGCCTGGGTGAAAAAACTTCAGGTTTTTGTTGCATAGGCAGAGAAATGGGGAAGATTTGGCTCTCAGGGAAAATGTGCTGTTTAAGGCATAGAGATTTCTAATTTGTTCTTACAGCACCTGTTGAAGGACCAATTTTCCATCTGTGCTCTTGGTGTGATAAATTAGTACCTTTTACCAAGACCTGTACTAGACAGCCACACAGAGGGAATGCAAATTCCAGACATCATCTTGACAAGGAAGGATAAATACCTGCTAAATACCTAGAAACTAGGATAATAATCAATGGTTGTGTTCCCAGAGAAAAACTCTGGGACTGGAGCAAACTAATAGACAGATGTGGGTTCTGGGCCCCTCAGTTCAGGGACACAGAACTGTTTGAGAAAGTCCAGCACAGAGCCACAAGGATGATTGAGAGAAGCATTTCCCTTATGAGGAAAGGCTGAGGGAGATGGGTCTCTTTGGCTTGGAAAAAAGGAGACTTGAGGAGATGACCTCATTAATGTTTATAGATATGGAAAGGGTGGGTGTCAGGAGGACAGAACCAGGCTCTTCTCAGTGTCATCCAATGATAGGACAAGGGGCAATGGGTGTAAACTGTAACATAGGAGGTTCCACAGAAATATGAGAAGAAACGTCTTCACCTTAGGGTGACAGAGCACTGGAACAGGCTACCCAGGGAGGTTGTGGAGTCTCCTTCTCTGGAGATGTTTACAACTCACCTAGACATGTTTCCTGTGTGACTTAATCTAGACAATCCTGCTGTGGCAAGGGGATTGTACTAGATGATCTTTTGAGGTTCCTTCCAATCCGTAACATTCTGTGACTATGATTCTGTGATCTGGACCATTCTTCCAAGAACAGGCAGATACAGGCAGCTTTTAATTAGAAACCAGAAGTTGAGCTGCTTCATGCTTTGTATTTGTCATAGTCTTTTACAGCAATCCCATGGGATAGTCCTTATGGCTGCCTGGTAATATTTAATGTCTACAAAAGCCTCTATTTTTTTTTCTCCTTTTGGATGAAGTAGAACTGGTAAACATCTGCCTAGAACAGCCCAATGCGCTTGTACTTTAGAGATTTGTCATCCTCCTGGCTTATGCTGCTTCCCTGGTAGGAAACCTACTTCTTGTAAGTGTTTGAGTACATTTGCATGCCATAGCTATGGTTGCCAGTATTTTTGGATCGTCTTGAGTCCATATCCAAATGTTCACTCAGCCTTACCCTAATGATGTGCCCAGGTTTAAGCCCCTGTATGCCTCCAGGTGATTCTTCGTAATGTGACATTTCTGTCAGATATAGGATCTCTCCTGTCTACTGTACATTATTCTTCTACTTTGCACATGTTTCTCATCCATTTCTGTTTTTAAAAAATAATACTGTGCACTTAGAGATGAAAGAAAAGTTGGAGCTCATGAACTTAAACTGATACAGAAAGTAGAAAGTTAAGAGTCCTAGTGATAAAATGATGAAATTAATCTGCATCTGAAAAGGAATAATTGATGCTGTGGGAGGTCTAGTTTCTTCGTAGTCATTTTGGTGTCTTTCTGGATGTGCAGTGAAATCCTGCCACTGTCCTGTGACAGCTGGCAAAGGCCCGATATGTCTGGCTAACCTGGATGCAATGTCTGCATGAGAAACCAGAGGGGAAGAGCGGAGAGAGGAAAATGGTTTTTGATTACAGGAAAGATAACTTGTAAAACATCTGAAGGATAAGAAAGAAACTTCTAATTAGTTATTTATTATTATTACTGCTATTTGATTGTCACTCTGTTCATTTATACTCTAAACGAGTGAACCATGTGTTTTTAACTATACCTTACAGTTGTTCACACAGCCCACTTTGCCTTGGGTGCTTCTAATTTCTGGGTTAAGCTTTCTTGCTCTGCTGCAAAAGGCTGATGGGGTTGAAGAGGTGTGTGAGAGAGAGGGAAGACCTGCAGAGAGGAAACAGCTTGATTTGAGAAAGCTGTGTTTGACAGACTGTTTTGACAAGGCCCTAATACAACCCAAAGAACACAGCCATGAGCAGAAAGCACAGTTCACTATTGGATTCAGCAAGGATATTGGATATTGCAAGGATAAGTTCATAAACTCTTTACAAAACTCATGCTCATAGAGGCAAAGCAGACTACCTCTGACCAGAAATACCCAGAAAGAAAACCCAGAGGTAATGTGAAAGTCCATAATAAAAGAAAAACCCTTCCAAATCAACTATCCATTAAACTTACAGTCCACCAGGTAAATTCCATTATTGGCAGCAGTCTGTCCACAGATAAGGAGAACCCTGTTGAGACAGGCAGCAAGGTTCTATCTCCCTGTCAACAAGGCCCTAAAGGTAAGGTCATGGTACAGTTCAATTGGCTGGAGTGGAATCTAGGAGAACTGCTGTGGAACTCAAGGGCCTTATCTGCAGGTGCTAAAGTAAGAAATTACTTGTCTTCATCCAGAGTTGGAAATGGCGAATGAAATTATTTTTGTGGTTTCCTTCCTGAAATCAAAGCAATGGGCAGAAGGTTGACCATTTCAATATAGTGGCATTCAATATTGCATTACTTACCATATGCAGTGACAATGGGGATTGAATGCCTCTTGGGAAGAGCTCAAGGCTAAAGGTACCTTGGATATCATAGTTCTAAGCCTTTTTAGGGTGTCTGTCACCTCAGGATTGTGTATCTATATGGGTTGCCATGGAGGAGGTGCTGGGGCCAACGTATTAGGAAACTCCTGAGTTATGGACACATTTGACCTCTAGGAAAGCAGGTTCCCAGAAGGCCTGCGTATGTGGTTCAGGTTCTTGGGATGACATAAAGATTTTCCAACACCTAAGGACCTGCTGAGGTCCCTGGCCTGTTTCCAACATTTGTATCAACAGACCGAAGTCCAGACCTAAGGAGGTATCTAGAAGACTAAAGGTGCTGTTATTTTACCCGTCACACCTCTGCTGCATCGTGACCCAATTCCCTAACACTCATTTCAGGTTCTACTACCTCCACACATCAGGTTTAAACCGTATGAGAGATCTTCAAAGCCACTGTTCAGTAGGTAGTCCTTAGCTTCCAAGTCGCTTTAGTATTCTAGAGTTTTCACTTCTTTGTGCTTCAAGAATGAAAAATTCCAGTCTCATATACCCCTAGATTCCAGAGGGATTTCATGACTGCTAACATGAGAACAGGCTTCCTTTGATTTGGCTGGAGCTGGATTAATCTACCGTTAAGTCTAGATCATGCTGGAACCATCTATGACCCTTAGTGTTGCAGAGCTTATCTCTGTCACAGTTTACTTAGAGGTTATCCCTAGGGGTAAGGTTAACTGATTAGAAATGGGTTTATATTCTTATCCATTAGAGACAGAAATTAAAATGTAATGTTATGGTTTTGTCAGATGTTATGTAATGCCAGCAAATTCTGGAATGCTTGAAGTAGAAATAATAAAAGATTAAGAAACTGTTAGAATAGACATAGTATATTGATCCATTAATATGAAATGTAGTGGACTCTTATCTTCAGCTGACAAAGCTAGATGGATTTCCATTGGGTTTTGGGTAGCTGCATTCACTTCCATCAGTCTCAGAACCAAATCAGATTTGACATAGACTAGGACACAGTGTCTGTAGCAGTATGTGTATGATAGGCAGCACTGGCTGATGGTTAAAGCAGTAGACTCAGCCCTACAGTCTCCGTTCTGGTCAGGGCCCTGCCAAAAGCAAGGTGGGAGATCCTGCACAAAGCATCTGTTCTGCAGCATCTTGTCTGTAAATCAAAGATAATGCTGTTTGCTTGTGAGCTACTTTGAGCTCTTCTCATCAAAAGACAACATATAAAAGCTGAATCGCATTAGCATCCATTTCACATTCCATGCACACTTCTAACAAATTTCCTCTTGCTCTTTATAAATATTATATGTGTAGCATAAACTCTTCATGTGTTTCTAAAATTTAAAGGAAAAGTGGGAAAAGACTGAACAGTTTTAAGGATTAAAGCTCTTGTAATTTATTAATAAGGCTACAAAAGATTTAACATCTTTAACTTCATCATCACCAAAAGGGTTATCAATCACTGGAACAGGGAGGTTGTGGAGTCACAATCCCTGCAAATATTTAAAAGACGTGTAGATCTGGTGCTGAGTGACATGATTTAGTGGTGGCCTGGCAGTGCTGATTCAATGGTTGATGAATCAAGGGTCTCTGATGATCTTAAAGGTCTCTTCCAATCAAAACTATTCTGTGATTCTCTTTTCGCATTGGACTGTCTGTATTTTGTACAACTCTGTATTTCCTACCAGTGCAAAATGGAGATGATGTTTAAGAGGAGTTGGGATTGAGGAGTTGGTTTTGTTGTTGTTTGTTGTTTTTTGTTTGTTTGTTTATGGAGCCTGTAGCAGCCCTTACCATCATCTGTTTAAAACCACCATGACATTTCTAAATGCACTTCAGCAAAATAATTCTGAAAACAATATGTTCCTTATGCTGAGGTAAAACCAAGCTCAGGTAACCCTCTCTGTTAGCAGAAACAACAGAGCTTGGCCTTTCTGTGACTGAACCCCAAAGATTTTTATTACAGGAACTTCAAGTCAGCTGCCAAGAGTAACTTTAGTTTCCATCTAACAGAGGTGAAGTAGCAACCCTCTACCCCGGCTGTTTGGCTCTTTGGCCATGTGTGGAGTAGAGCCAAGAGCAACAAATGGGAAGACTTGAGCCAGGAAATAAATACAAAATAGACCTTGCCATTGCTACGGAGGAGCAGCTGGGGGAAGAGGGGCTCAAGAATCCCAAGTATGCATGATGCAACAGCACTGTTGCTGACAGCATTCGAGCTGCCTGGGTAATATTTGACCTTGGATGTCTGTCTGGAGGAGCAAGACCAGAGGGAGTGAGCCATGGCCTCTAGCTTTGGAGGACAGCCACGAGCTGTGTCCTCTGCCATCCTTGTCACATCATCACTGTGTTATTTTTGACTCAATGTCTACTCTGGTATTAACTGTCTGTCAGAAGGGAGTGAAATGAGTCATCAGCAGCTGGGAGGATTTTCCCTGTGATTGGTAGTGGCAGATCTGTAACTCCAGTTCAGTCTAGCATGGGTTGGGACAGAGGCTCTGTCCATGGTATTGATACAAATCACTCATTAAGCAGGAGGTTTTTCCATTACAGAAGGAAACACTGAACATGAAAAGTGCCCTATTGATGGAAATTAACTCCTTTTTGTTTGGGCTAGGCTGTAGTTTTTAGTTCTGACATGTCAACAGTCAATCTAATGGCACAGCTTAATTTGGTCTCCTTTCCTGAGACCCACTGAATTCCTGTCCTCATCTTAACCCTCTTTTCTGTATTCTATCCGGACTTGTTCTTGCAATATGCCTGCATCTTTTAATTATTTATTCCCTATATATTCTACAGAATCATTTCCCTCCTCTCTTTCTTTAGGCTTGTGGTTGGATTTAACCACTTTTCACTTTCATTTGGATTTTTGGGAGAATGCCTTGTGCTGATATGCAGCCCTTAGGCCTTGGGAATATTTAGGGTATAACAGTCTTGTCAGTAGGAACCATGCAATAGTAGAGTTCAGGACCCTAAGAAGAGCACAGTACAAACCCTGAATGTATGGAAACTCTAGATGTAAGGAGAGCAGGATTCGGTGTTAGTGGTATAACTCTGGATCTGGACCCTGTTTACAGATCTGAAACTTTTCTGTTAAAAAAAAAAAACCAATGCAGAATGAAAGGCGGTCACAAGTACTTTTAATTTCCTAAGGAGTGTTGCTGCTCTCCTGAGAGAGCGTGTAAGTCTTGAGATGTGAGCAGAGCTTCCTAAAGCTGTGAGACAAAACTGTTCACAGGGAAAGAAGCAGGCTAACTCATCCATAAATACAAGTGGCAAGCTTCAGATATTGCTTGAAATCTCCTTCATGATTATGAGTTCACACATTTGTGCTTACTTGAGCTTGCAACTCCAGTGTGAAGTGAGTAGCTGTGGGGATTAATGCAGAGCTAAGGAGAGGCATTTTAGATATGAAAGATTAATTCCAAATGCAGTTGCTTAAGTCATAATCTTATTCTTAGAGTGTAGTATTTTGATCACTGTGGTGATGAGCATCCTATGTAACTATAAAGGTAGATAATAACATTAAGCTAGTATTCGATGCTTAAGTGGCTGAGGAGTTGAGAGCACCTTACTTTCCACTTCATCTGCTTCTTAGATCTGCCAGAGCCCCTGTGTTGGAGCCTTACGTCACATTTTTGAAGGTGGATTAAGCCCAAACAATTGGAACATTTAGGCATTTCAACTTTTACGGATTCGATGGGATGTCTCATGGTATTTTTGAGAACTCTGAATGGAACTAATTTTAGATGTTTAAGTATCAGAGAATCCAGTTAACTACAAGCCAGTTTATTGGATTTCCAGTCCTGAGCAGAATTATGGAAAAGCTGATATGGGATTTGATTAGTGAAGACACAGAAAATAACAACACAAATACAATACTTGTCTGCAGGGCTTTATTGAACACAGGTCTTGTTGGACACTTCATCAAGGGAAATTGGGAAGCTTTGTGCATTAATGTCCCATAACATCTTTCAAATTAGCATTGAGCAATACGTTGGACAGTAATGAGCACTAGGTGGTATGACTGGATACAGATTTTTGTAGAAGCACTTTCAAGTGATTAAGGACAAGGAAAACAGCTTTCCTGTAGCTAACAAAATGACTTTTCTGAGATGCTTTGCTGGCATTTTACAAGATTGGCACTGAGCCCAGCACTAGTCAACAGTGTCATTAATGATCCAAAAGTAAATATGCAATCACAGCTGATAAAATTTCTGGGTGTCAAAATGATGAAGCACCTATAAATAATAATGAAGACAAGACATTTAGAGAGGGCAATTCTGACTGCTTGTCAGCTCAGCCTGTGCAAATGGTGTTTTTATTACAGACAAATGCAACCTGCTGCCTCTGTGCAGGTAATTCTCGAATAATAGAGTTTTGAAAACACTGATAACAATCTTGTGGGTGTAAGTCTGAGCAGTTCATTCTGTGCTGGTAGTCATCGACTGGAAATTGTGTGGGTTTGGGGGGATCACAGACATCTGACCAAACTTTTAAGGATATTGGAGAGGAGTGGTTGGATAAAAAAGAACACTGGGAGAATGGACAGCCAGATACCAGTATCTTTTGGTGTCAGGATTCAGCTAAACTAATCAGGAAGGAGAAAAAACACATAAAATGATTTGAGGGCTGAGGAAAACACTTCTGATAAGTAATTCAATTTTCTCAGTCTCTTCAGTTTGTCAGAAAGATGATTGAGAGGTGACCTAATTGCAGCTCACAAGTATGTTCTCCACAAGAAATGGCAAAGCAGTTAAGAGGCTATCTAAATTAACAGCAACATAGCAAGAACCAGTGTTGGATGGCAAAGGAAAACTCAGGCAACAAGACCCCTGTTTTTAACAGAAGTAATTATAGTTGCAGCCAAGGAGATGATGGACTGAACTCTTGATGTCTCAATACAAACTCCAGATGCTCTCTGTGAGAAAGGCTGTTACCAGAAGTTGCTGGGCTTCGTCCCAGGGTATCAGTGAAATGGCAGATGTTCAGAGGTGATGAGTGACAAATCCTTTCTAGTGTTCACACTTACAGAGCCTTTGCACTTCCAGCACTACTTTAAATCCAGGATCCTAAGGCAACATGGGTGTTTTGGCCAACATCACCACTGCCATATCCATAGCTTGTACAAAGAGTCCCCATAGCCCACTTAAATTGCTCAGAGGAACACAGAAACAGTTACATGAGCATATTTCTTCCTGTGATATCCTAAAATAACTTCCAGACTTACACATGGGGAAAGCACATGTGAAGCATCTGACCACATGGAGCATGGCAGACCTGGGACCCCGGTTGCCACGATAAAGCACCTTGACTCCATGGTGCCTGGATGCACCTTCTGCAGAGCTGGTTTTAGGATGTGCACTGCAGACCTAACTGTTAAACACCTTCCTTCTGTGCACATCCGTTCCAGGCACTCTCTCACCACCTTGCTGCTTATGTGCTGCTTAATGTTTCTCTCCAAGCAGAGAGGCTTTCAGACCATGTTTCGTTTTATATATATGTGTAAAAGGATTCTTTTTATAGCAGAGGCTGCTCAGCTTCCCAGCACTGGTGAGTTCTATCCTATTTCATTACTCTTTCCTTAGAGCTTAGTTCTAAAACCTCCCTGTTAGTTGCTCTTAATGTAGTCGCAGTCTGTTGCGCTATGTTAACTTGTGAAAGCATTGTCTAGCAGACTCATTTTTATGCTAAAAGGAGACAGCAGTAGGGAAAGGAGGGGATAAAATAGTGTTAATGGAAGCAGCAAGATGGGAACAAGTCAGAAATAAACCTAAGCAACCTTTAGTGCCCAACTTCTGACAACTGTGGTCCAGCGTAACCCCTTCAGGTCACAATGCCTCAAGAGTCTGTAGTTTTGTGCTAGAAATAACAAGTTACTTTTATGCTGGGAAAGGTACCATGGTGTGTGTTGGAACTTCACTATAAGGTTCAGCTGGCTACAACAACTTGCAGATGTTTGAATCGTTGGTGAGGTCTAAGCACCCAATTATTGCCCCAGGGACTTCTTCAGGAAAAAGCTCCAGTGACCTGTGGAGAAGAAACAGAGACATAAAACCCTGCTGAAAGCTATTTGATGTATCTGGTGACTGGAATGGAAAAGCTGATTCCCTCACTTGTTCACTGCTTTTTGTCTGGCACTCCAGTGCTTTCTCTGCAGTGCAACAGCATGTTTTAGGTTGTGCTGTGGTGCTTAGAATTTTCAATTGCATCTCTGGTTGATCACTAAGGCATTTTTAATCAGAAAAAGGACAAGAATTCCTGTTTTAAAACATCTTTCTTGTCTCAAATAATGCCCTGAAGAAGACTTGTGATACATGCTATTGCTCCTGGAAGCAAGAGGAGTGTTAAGCAATGAGACAAAAATCTTCATTTTTCTTTAATGAAGTTCGGAATTTTTTATGAGAGTATCTTATTTCCTTTTTCCCTTTTCTTTGCCCTTTTTTTTTCCTCTTTTACTTTCCTTCCAAGACTGAGTTGGTTACAGGCCCTACCCAGGGGTGGCAGATACAGGAAGACATTTCTTGTTGAGTGATTATTTTCACATTGTTTGTTTTAATTAATGCACCAATAATGTGACAACACTCCAGTAAGTCACTGGGTGCACATTAATCTTGTGCAAAGAACTGCACTTCATGTGAACCACCTGCTTCCCTCTCACAGTAAGAGAAATTGTATTCTTTTGTCATTGTCCTGGTGGTGGGGGAACCTATTGATCAAGTGCTCGGAAAAAAGAGGCAGGAAAAAAAGGGATGTGAGCGATGAGAATCTAAACATGTGTTTGGAGACAACTGCAGGAGGACAGTAAGTAGGTTGTTTTGATGATGCCCAGAGGCATCCATGGGGCCTTGTGGTGCCACTCACAGGTGCTGTGCTTGGATACCTGAGAGGTTGAGATATGAAAATGGGCCTTTTCTTCAGCTCTGTCTTCTCCATCTACTTGGAGAAATGTGGACAATGTGAGAAAGACGTCAGTGAGGTGATACCACGGCCTTGGGTGGAGAGCAGGTAAACAAAGAGGGTAGAGAGGCAGTACAGCCAAGATTAAGAGGTTATGGAGGACCCAGAGGGAAGAACCACAGCTGGGAGGTTGCATTCAAGTTTGCAGTGTGGAACAGAAACACTCAAGAGCTTGGGTTAGCAAATCAGTTCGCTCTAACTGTCACAGACACCTTCAAGTGTAAAGGTAAAAGGACGGTAGAGGTTCAGAAAATGCTAAATCATTCCCTCAGCCTCCCAAGGAGATTCTGAGCATGTGTTTACAGCTTAAAAAGAGGATGGAGGAAATGGAAGAAGATTTGAATTATTTCAGTTAATCAGGCCCAAGGAAGTTTTAGAGACATATCAAATGCAAGGACTTCAAAGAGGAGCATTTAGGAGGTGCATATTAAGCACAGCTTTGCCCCCAAGCTCCTTGTGGTATGTTCCAGCAACTTTATTGACCCTATAGACTCACCAGCAGGACTGTATGTTGTTCTGTACCTACACATGGAGGACTCTTATGCGTACCTTGTTGGGAAGAGGCCAGTTCCCCTAGAACAGATCCAAAGTAACTAGTCCCTTCTGAAAAAACTTGGCTCTTATCGCTCTGTTATTTTTATTGGTTTCCTAAAATACTGAGCACTTCAGAGGAGAAGCAGATGGGCAAAAATCACTACAAGCTCTCATTTTAATGTTAAATATAATGCAGGTTTTGGAGAACAAGTAGAACAGGCAGTTTAGGGGTTACAAAGAACAGCCTTCACAGGAATGTAACATCTGTGTGCTATCACTGCTTTATAATTTTATCCTTTTAACTATGTGGTTCATGTATTTTTAATTTACCTTAATCCAAAACCTGCAGGATTTTACATTGAAGGCTTAAAGGTCAAGGAGCTACTAACAGACAAAGCTAATTTATACCCTATAAATGTGTCCTTGACGTGGGAGCTCTAAAACAGGATACGGTTTAGCCTTTAGGCACTTAATTTTCCCCAGAAATCTTTCTAAAGCCAGGATGGTTATAAAGGTATTATCGAAGTTCATGACCTTTCCTGAGAAATCTGTGTTCAATTTGAAGGAAACCTGGACTGCTCAACAGGTTTGCAAGAAGCAGGAATTAAGCTCACCAGCAAGTTCATGATTCTTATTTACTCTGCTTTTTGCAAGTCTGTCTCTAAAGGAAATTCTAGTAATTTTTTGGTGCTGAAAATCAAAGAAAGTGGCAATGCCAAACCCAGAAGACTATAATTTATATGTTCCAGAATTACTTCTTTTAACTTTTGGGCTCAGTAAATTTTGAGTATTTTTTATCTTTATTTGTGCTACAGTAACATGCAGTTAACAGTCCAAGAAATTATATTCTAGATAACACAGGGAGCTGACAACTGTTTCCAGACGATTCAAGCAACAGACACGGTGTTACCTCTGTTAAGATACAGGACAAGTAAAGAAGTGAGATCTCACAGGGGTCTAACAGCAAATCTGCGTTAGATATGAGAGTTATATCTTAGTCTGGTGTGTTAACTCCACTCGTCTGTTGTCAGCTTGGATGTTTGTAGGGCAGGTCAGAGTATGGGTCTGTTGTTGCTGTGTAATATTGTAGGAAGTCTGAGATTTTTAGGAAGTATTTGATTTAATTCTCACATGGGGTTGATAAATCCAACATTTCTGGATGTGCGTCAGCCTCAGATGAAGCATCAGCAAATCCATAGATACAATAAAACCTCAAATTCCACTCAGTCAAAATGACCAGGGCATCTCCAGTAAAAGCTGGGCTTCATAATGGCCCCATCAAACCAAGAGTGTCTCTGCTTGCTAAAGCAAAGGTAGCAGGATGTCATGCAGAATCACTGCTGAGGCAGTGTTAGCCACATTCAGGCATCTTACCTGTGATTGTTCCTGGCTTCATCCCCAGCTGTTACCCGTGGATGCTGCATTCAAAGCACTTGAAGCTGTCAGAGCACTCAGTGCTGAGATGCTTCAAGGACCAATTGATTTGGACTCTTCTTTTTAATTGGTTTTGCACTCCATTTTTAAAAAGTGCTGTGCCTGGTCCTGGCTGTTCTACCTCTGAATGGAAGTTCAACTTTTGCAAGCAAAGCTGGCAGCCGCATTGTCTTGCTCACACAGTGCTCTGTCGTGTCACCAACCAATTTTAGAGACTGGCAGGCAGCAACCAAAGCACAGGGCTTGACTTTACACAAGCAAAACAAGTGGTTACTGCTGGTTTTGTTCTGTTCCTGGCATCCCAGGAGTGCTGCACAGATCTACGAGGCTTTCTCTTCTCAAGGCTGAACAACTCCTCCTCTCTCAGCCTGAACTCATAAAAGCGGTTCTCCACCTCCCTGATCATCTCACGTCACTCCTTTGGAGCTGCTCAAGCAGGTTCATGTCTTTACTGTGCTGAGGTCTCCAAAGGTAGATGCAGCGCTCTAGGTGCAGTCTCACAAGAGTGGAGTAGAGGGGGAGAATCATCTCCCTCAACCTGGTCACACTTCTTCTGATGTATCCCAGGATGAGGTTGACTTTCTGGGCTGAACATGCACATTACAGGCTTTTGTATCACTCTGCTGGCAACCTGCAGGTATATCAAGAAATTATATAACCTGAAGCCGTCTAGGTGGTTTTGCCAAGAACCTCATAGTCTTAAAAAAAAAATAAGTAATTTCTTTTGTATAAATCTTTTGTATAAATACATGAGTATTTATATATATAAATTTTTATTGTTAATTAATTGTTATAATAACTGCATCACCATTCAAACTAGACAAGAATATTCCCTGGTCCCTGTGGCAAATCTGCTACTCAAACCTTTGTATTTCCCATTATAGTTGGGTTTTGTGGCTGGAAAAACATCACAGAATGTTAGTCCTTACCTACTGTGGTGAAGGGATTGGGGAAGGCAGATGGCTGTAGGAGCCAGGGCATTGGGGGAGCCCAGGAGCCACACAGTGCTGGCAGTGTCATGGTCAACATCTGTAGGAGTGGCCTAGGAGTGGCCTAGTGTCTCCTAGGAGATGGAATGTGGGGGGCTTCCACATTCTTTGAATCCCGGAAGCAGAATCATTCTGATTGGAGGAGACCTCTAAGATCATGGAGTCCATCCTTTGACTGTGCACTGCCAGATCCCCTGTAAATCCTGTCCCTCAGCACTACATGTCCTTAATTTTTCAATGCTTCCTTTAACTGCTGATTCCAACATTTCCCTGGGCAGCCTGGTCTGGTGCTTGATGACCCTTCAGTGAAGGCATTTTTCCTGAAAGCCAGTATAACTCACCCTTGGCACATGTTGGGCTCTAGATGAGGTGGCCCAGCAGCCTGTGCAGGTCAAACTCCTGACTGTTATTTGTTGTTTCTTTTGTAGGGAATGGGTCAGTTGGGAGGGGCCCTTGGAGATCACGTGATTTTTCTCACATCTCCATCCTCCCACTCCCAAATTTTCTGTGCTGTCTCACTGCCAGCAAAAATTGATGCTCCGCTCTTTCTTAGCACTCATGTGCCAACACTCCATGAATGGAGGCAGAAAGGAAGTAAACAATGCCCTGTAACATTCTTTATAGTGCTTTTTAATGGATATCTTTTATAAGGCTATTTTTCTCCCTAGGCTGTGGCTGTGGTGGGCTGTGATGGGATGATGTAGGGTTTTCTTCATTCAATACCTTGTAATTGAAGCAAAATTGGGAGACTTGAGGTCTTGAAAGCACAGTCCTACAACCTGTAGGTCTCTCCTTAATCATCTGTTTCCCAAGACAGACATTTTACAACCATCTATGTGTCCACCTTAAAGGCTCACCCTGTGACTTTTAATCCTTGTATGTTTTCTTGTGGAATTCATAATTTATAGTGGTAAGATGGTGTGTAATCACATGGGCTGGTTTCCATTTGTCATTGCAGTTGGCAGAGCCTTTGATAAAGTTGAGACCCCATAAGAGGGAGCTGCATGAACAGGACCATGTTGTCTTTGAAAGAAAGACTGGAAGTTTTGCAACCATGGATGCAACATTAACGTGCACAGAGAGAGACTCAAATGCTCTGAGTTTATATTTCTGTTAACCCCAGATCTGGCAGACTTTAAAGAATGTCCGTATCACAGTAGGACACATTTGGGTCATGCCTTTGGGACCGAGAGTATATCACACAATCACAGAATGTTGTAGGCTGGAAGGGACCTCTAGAGGTCATCTAGTCCAACCTCCCTACACAGGGACCACTCTACCTAGGTCAGGTTGCTCAGAACCTCATCAAGCCTGACCTTAAATGACTCCAGGGATGGGGCCTCTCCCACCTCCCCTGGCAGCCCATTCCAGCCATCAACCACCTTCACGTTGAAGAATTTTTTTCTAACATCTAGTCTAAATCTATACTTTCCCATACTGAACCCATTGTTCCTTGTTCTGTCTATGCAAACCCTCTTGAAAAGACCTTCCCCTGCCTTCATGTAGGCCCCCCTTAGATACTGGAAGGTCGAATAGCAAAAAAGAATAAAAAAACACAAGTTGGGACAGTTATACCTTCACAACAAACACTCAACCCTTACAGAACTCATTTTCCAAAGTGCCAAACAAACAAAATTCAGTAAAAACTTCAGCTCTTTTACTCACTTCTAGCCTGACAAGGACTTTTTTTGGAGTTCTTGAAGATAAATATATAAGTACATATGTTACTTTCCTGCAAGACATGCTTAGAGATTAAAAGATGAGTTGTTTTCAGGAAACTGTGGCAAGTGAAATTCCCACCTGGGTAAGTACAATTTGATTGTGTGTTGCGTGACAGAGAAACAATAGGTTTGTACTTGAAATCCAATGTGTTGTTTTGAGGGATTAGAGTATCCAAGCTGAGGCAGTAAGCACTGGTCTGTCAGCACTGTCTTCAACCTGTGTCCAAAGAAGAAAAGCCACCGTCAAGGCAATTCCAAAAATCTTCAACCATCCAGACAATAGAAAAGTAGTGATAGGCAGACAGATTCTGAAACCTCATTTCTACCATTTTGAGATGATGAACATCCAATCACTGCTTCCAGGGAACTTAGTATTGGTCAGCTAGCAGGTGCCAATAATGCATTGGCAATATCTTGGCATGTTGCCATCTTGCTGCATGGCCTTTCCAGAAACATTTAACCTTCTGTAATAAGGACCTTATGATAAGAATCTAAGGTTTTCTGCTAAAAGAGTTACCATGAATTCTTACTGCAAGTGGACTGCTCTAACCAGTGCCATGATGTGTAACTTGACCTTGTTTCTACTTAGCAAAAAGCACTTAATTTCACTTGTGTCAGATGTAAATGTTTGCTGCCTGGCCTCAAATGTGGACACCAGCAAAGTGACTCCTAAGAGAATGCTTGCTGCATTTAAATCCTCCGCTTAGATGCACCCTAACTGTAAACAAGCCCATAGCAAATGGGCTCAGGTCAGAGGTGGTGATTAGTGTGCCCGCTTTTCTGAAGGTGGCCTATTACTGAAAACAGGAGACAATCACAGAATCAGTAAGCTTAGAAGAGACCTCCAAGATCACCAAGTCAGCCTACTAAATTCGTGTTTCCAAGTGCCAGATCTGTATGTTTTTTGAACAGTTCCAGGGATGATAACTCCATCACCTCCCTGGGCAGCCTGTTCCCACAATATTGGTTAAGTTAAACATGTTGCTTTAGAGAAATTTGGTCTCCAGCCGAAATGCATCTATTTGATGAAGCACTTCAAAAATAAATCAGCAGCTTTCCTTTGCCTCTCATATTGACATTTCCTGCTCAGTAATAGCACAATCAAAACAATAACATTCACGTTTTTTTCAGAGATAAATATTTGGCGCTAGCACAGCTTGGAAAGAAATTTTGAAGTGTTTTCCTTAAGATGAAAATTCTAATTTTCAGCATTCTTGTTCATATTTTTTTAATGGTAACGTGAATGGAAATTAGAATGTTGCAGCAAGCCCCACATGCAAAATCTCTGTTCACCTGGTGAATATGAATGTTTTTGAATGCCATGATGGAATTTGGCTTTATTAGTCACTCTGTAGAGAATATGATAAATGCTGAAGTCTAGCCAGCTTCTGTCTGTACTGATAGGCTTATCTGTGCTTAGGCTGATCAGTGTCTGAAATGTGCTAGAGAGATGCATGGATTTAGAGGCTTTGACCTAATTTGCTGTATTCCATCTGGCCTGCACAATATTCACTTAAGCTTAGGGGAAGATCTAACAATTTATCAGAGTGTCAATGAGGAGATACTTTTGCAGTACCTATTGCCATCATTTTGAACGAGAATATTCCAAGATTTGCACAACTTTCAACCTCAGTGTTAGACTTAATTCAGCACCAAGTGAAATTTCACAGTCTGCTTCAGGGCTCACATGCTTCCCCTATTCCTTTTGGCAATGTGAATTTCTGCTACGTCTTGAAATACTTAGTATGTTCCCACAGATACTTGCTAAGAGTTTGCAGAAATCTGTATATCCCAGAATGCCTGTATAGTCCTTAAATAGTCACCGTTTAACTCAAAGAGCAGATTTCCATGAGCTCCAGGGGACTTTAGGGCAGGATTCTTTTGCCTGAACACAGGCATCTGGTGACACTACCCTACTTGGGTATCTGTGGGTGGCTACCAGAGATGATCCAGGATTTATGAGACACAGCAGAGGCTCTAGAGGCTGGGCTTAATATGTGCACAGTGCCTGAGATTATAATAGGTGCTAAGACATTCAAGGCAGCTGAACTGGGAGTTGAATAGGGCTCTGCATTTCAGTTCTTGCCACATCTGTTGGTTGAAAATGTTTTTGAAAAGGTCTTCTCCCTCTCCTCTCATTTTTGCTCTTAATTTGTTCATTCAGTAACCAGACAGAGCTTGTGCAGCCAAATTTTACTTTATGCATCCTGTAACAGAAAGATTAATTTTCATAGTTTGTAAATAGATCAAACTGGGAACAAAGGTGTTTGAGGGCAAGTTTACAGTAAAAGGTTTTGGGCTTTTTTGAGTTTTATTTTTATTTTGTTTTTTTTTTTTTAAGTTATTAGTAGGATCAAACCAAGCCCCAGAATGGGGATATGTCTTGGTTAAAATCTGACCAAATTTAGTTTTCACTCATAATTGTGTGACTCATCTGTATTTCTGTTGAAATTAAACACAAGTGAGGTGATAGCTCTGCCACTTACTCTAGCTCACACAGCTAGTTTGTCTGATTTCTTTAATTTGTTGTGATAGTTAATTATAAACAAAAAGACTTAATTCCTCCTTCCCCCATTTTAGCATCAACTGGATTTATTTCTGGAAACAATATCACTTTCCATTGCCTGGGAAACTCATTTAGACCAAAGTCTAAACTTGGAGTAGAGAAATGTCCTTTAAGTGACTTTAACAGGACTCCTCAGAGGTGTCAGTGGCAGATGGAAGGATTAGAAATTTGTGTCTCCTGCAATATCATCCGCTTCAGGTTCGGCTTAGATTGAAAGCAGCCTTACCTGTATGGACAGCATGAACAAGACTCTTTCCTTGGCAGTTCTTGCCTGGAGAGTGAAAATCACAGAATGGTTTAGTTTAGAAGGGACCTTAGAGATCGTCTACTTCAACCTCCCTGCCATGGGCAGTGACACTTCTCAACTAGACTTGGTTGCTCAAGGCTTCATCCAACCTGGCCTTGAACACCTGCAGGGAGAGGGCAGCCACAGCCTCTCCAGGTAATCGATTCTGGAGTCTCTCTACCCTTATACTGAAGAATTTCTTCCTGAGATCTAGTCTGAACCTACTCTCCTTCAGTTTAAAACCATTTCCTCTTATCCTATCACTAGATCCCCCTGTGAAAAGTCACTCTCCAGCCTTCATGTAGGTTTCTTTCTGATATTGGAAGGCACCTATAAGGTCCCCTCAGAGTCTGTTTAACACACCAGGATCACATAATGGAAATGAGTGTGTGGCAAAACACAGAGGGAGGCAGAGTTTAATACAGGGAATGGAATGTGATTCTATGTAATATGAACATTTAGGGGAAAGACAACTTAGCAGATATAAGGCAATTTCAATTCATTAAAAATGCATGTGCCCTCTCCAAAACACAGTTATGGGAAAATTAACAAATATGAAACAAACTTATAAAGACTTTTGCTGTAATTGAGTAAAGGATCCTGTTGTTAATCTGAGACACATAACTAATTCAACAAGCACACGTCATTTTCAGGCACTGCGGAAGATGTGATTAACACATCCACATGTGTACTCAGACTTATTACTATGCTGACTCCTTCAGTTTAAACACACCAAGTTACTACCTCATTCCTCAAAGGCAAGCTTCACACCATTCTTAATTACATCTGGTTAAGACAGAGTCATGTTAAGGTGATTATTCAAAGTTATAAGGCAGGAAATGTTATTATTTCCATTACTTGCTGCAGTTTTCCCAGGCTGGTGATACAGCCCAGCTCTACTCTAATGGATAGATCTTGTCCAGTTTGAAAACTCTGCCCAGCAGCTGCCTGTGTCACCCAGTACCTGGACAGGTAGGGTCAGCCCCTGGCTGACTTCTGCTTCTGAGAAGTCCCAAATTAAAAAATTTCAGGAACTGGGCCAAAATCCCTGACAGAAGAAGGGTGTTTGGATCCATATCCTATTGCATCTCACAGTAGTACAAGCTAAACTGCTTGGGCATCTCTGATGCAGCATTTCTGTGCCTCCAGCTTCTGTTGTGTTGCACAGCCAAGACCACAGCACTACTGTGGGAAAGTAGCCATGATGGGCCTTAACTGATCAACACATTGATTGCTCCCAAGTAACAAGTGATAGGAAAAGAGAAAATAGCCGTAAGTTGTGCTAGAAGAAGGTTGGGCTGGATATCAAGAAAAATTTATTAATTGAAAGGATCACTGGGCATTGGAACAGGCTGCCCAAGGAAGTGGTGGAGTCCCCATCCATAGGGATATTTAAAAGACATGTAGATGTGGTGCTGAGGGACAGGGTTTCATGGTGGACTTGGAAGTGCTGGGTTAATGGTTGGAGTCGATGATCTCCAAACAAAAATGTCTCTTCCAAACAAACAGATTCTGTGATTCCTTAAAAGAAGGGCTCTGTTTCTTGCCTATTATTGCAGGCTTAAATAATTATTGCATTACATCTCTCCCCAGGCCTATAGACGCTAAGGAGAGAGCTGTAGGGTTCATCAGAGGAAGGCTGTGAAGTAGTCTTAAAGTTGCTTGTGAAACATAGTCCTGAACATTTATAGGTGCCTGGT
This sequence comes from Phoeniculus purpureus, assembly GCA_028565055.1. Classification (NCBI taxonomy): domain Eukaryota; kingdom Metazoa; phylum Chordata; class Aves; order Bucerotiformes; family Phoeniculidae; genus Phoeniculus; species Phoeniculus purpureus. Next base: position 2,963,045 of record JAOXOE010000506.1, read on the forward strand.
AGGTTTTTTCCCAAACTGTATTAGTCTGACTTGAAGTTCTGCAAAAAGTCCTAAAAAGACCTTGTTTAAGTCAAATCTTTACCTGCTAGAAACCAGCACAGCTTGCTTATTGCCTAAGTGTCAAATACCAGCTGAAATCCTGCCCCTGTAGCTAAAAGCTCCATGTTCTTGTTTTTTTCTGGGCCATTAGCCGAGTTTGAGTGTCAAGTGAGTAAAGCCAGCTAATGAAAGCTCTCTCCAGAAGGGGTTATATGTGCTGTAGAAGTATATCGATGTGCACAGCTCACAAGGCAGACCTTCATTGCTTCCTGATGTCTGGGTGAAACAGGTTCAGCTGCCTTGGGGCAAGCAGCTTCCTAAACCACTCATGCATTTGCAAATGCTTCAGGTGGAGGGACAGCAATAAAATGCAGCCAGAAGCACCAAATAGGAAGGAAATTAGCTGCTCCACCCCTGCGTGCTCTGCATGAAAAGGGACACTTGGACAGCTCTGTGGTCCCAGTGAGGTGATGTTACCATCCTGCCAATGGTTTCCTGGGGAATTAATTTTTTAGATTGGAATATGTGGAATAAAAAATAAAGAAGATGTCTTTGTTTTTATCCACAGCCTATGTCCTTGTGATATTTTCCCATTCACCTTAAATTTTAATGATTATGAGTCAACATTTATAGGAATGTCTAGAAATGGTTCACTGCTGTTATCTGTAGCCTCAGGTGAGACAAAACTGAGCTTGTCTTAATTCCTCAGTTTATCTTATTTCAACTTAATTAACTAAATCACTATTTTATTAGATGCAAAAACGTAGACACGTGCAACAGAATCATGTATTTGGTTGGAAGAAATCTTTAGGATCATTAAGTCCAACCTTTGACTTGAAGGGCAAAATATTAACTTGAAGTTAATCTTTTCAAGTACTGACTCATAGAGGTGACTAAATAACCCAAATCATTGCTCTATCCACCTGAAACTTCTCCTCCAATCTTACAATGACCTTGCAATAAAGACATTTTCTCCTTAGCTCTGCTGTGGGCCTGCATCATTCATAGTTCCTCACCTACTCTTACAGTGTATTTGAAAAGAAATCAAATGTCATGTAGGCAATGAACTAGGCATCCTGTAATCCTGTTTGCTATTGATTGGGAAATGCTGGAGCTATGTGCTATTGAAAGTGTCTGAAAGGAGTGAAATGCCACCTGGTGACCATCACAATTACTGTACCACTGAGACCATAATAATTTGGAGGTGCCATGCAGCAACACAGCACCAGTATTCCAAGTGGTTTCTGGTTTAATTTCATAAGTGGTTCCACTTTGTCACTTTAGCAGTGACATTGAGAACTGCGGAGAAATTATATAATTATTCCCCATCCCTTTTCTCTCTCACCCCCACTCCCTCTGCTAGTAATGTAAATTGAAAATGGGCTGAAAGAGAATGACTGGAGATCTCAAATTTGGGGGCTTTTATTCCTAGTGTTGCATGTCCAAGGCTCTTACTGTATGTAGAAATATGTTTAGGATTGCTTTTTAGTTCAAGGATTGGTTGATTTGTGTAGGACTGTTGTTGTTTCTGGACTTCTGCAATCATTGCTGTTAGATATTGAAGATAATAAGTCCTATTGACTCTGTGTCCTGGCAGTGATTGTGATTTTGTTAAAACATCTTCAAACTGTTCCTAGTTTCCCAGAAAACACTTCAATCACAGGAGTCACTTTTTGTTTGCATGCACTCCCTCTGGAAAGGAAAAAGACCAAGGCAACCATAAAGATGTCAGCTCCAGTTTTTCAACCCTGTTCTCCCACTGAAGTGGTTAGTTCCTTTTTAACTTTTTGTTATACTGTTTAGTTCCCTCAAGTCTAACTGGTACTTTTGAGTTGCTACACTGGTACTATGAGAAAGGAACAAAAATTAGTGGTGTGGCCTGTTATCTGTGGTTGCACACATTTTTTCTGGCCTCTCCCAGATACCTGCACTCTGACCTCATCTCCCTCCTGTAGATTGCCTGATGATAAATATTGATGTTCGGATGTCTCAGAGGCTCTCTCTCTATGCTTTTGGGCTTGAAGAATTATTGTTCATTGGCCTGAAAGTAGTTGTGAAATGAATTGTTATTCATACCCTTACAAGCACTCTTTGGTCACCAGGTGCAGCAGGTAGATGAGCAGTTCCTGCTGAGTTTTTGTGCTGCAGGGGGGTCCAATCACCAGACTTTACCAACCCTGAATTGCTGACCTATGCAAAGAAAAATTTAGGGTATTTGACCTGTTAACATAAGGCATCTTAAGGCTGCCCAGAGAGATTGTGGTCTCCTTCTCTGGATGTGTTCCTATGAGATCTGCTCTAAACAGAGAGGCTGTACTAGATGATGTCCAGAGGTCCCTTCCAACCTTTACCATTATGTGATCTTTATAATTTGTAACCACTCTTATTTGCCAAGACTTCTGATAATTCTGAGCACATAAAGACCACAGCAGTTTTTCTGGCTATGTCTTCTTGTGACCTTTGTTGTGCATCTTTCCTTTGATGCATGGAGGAAATAACAGCAGTAGGTCTCTAAGGAAGCTGTGAAAGCTTTCCTCAGTTCAGTAGCTTCCCTAAAATTCTGCTTTCTAGCAGGTATCTCAAGGAAAGCAGGATTGCACTTGGTGACTCACTGCGAAGAGGCTCTCTAGAAGTTGCAGGAAATGCTCTTTGAAAAGCTGGGTGCATTGAATGGCTGCAACAAAAACAAGCACATTTAGCTTTGATGTTTTTCAGTGTAGGACCAGTAATTTCATTGTTGGCCTTATTATGGCAGCAAAGCATGTATTAACAGGGCATAATTTACTTTAACAAGGAGAGCAAAAGTGTTTACTGTCTTCCTGGTAATGCAATGATCATCCATCAGACATGACAGCATCTCCTTTTTCTATGCAGATTCATTATTTAAGCAAATTTTGTGTAGGTGCAGAAGAGGAGGGGGTGTTCTTTCTTTTAATGGACACCTATAATTTATTTAGATCAGAGCTTCCCTGCAGGAAAGTAAAAATAAAATCTTCCTATCTACTGTGTTCCAAGAGGAGAGTTTGCAAAGAGTCCCAATTCTTGTCTCCTTAGAGACAGCTTTGGCAGTGGGGGATTTTCTGAGGCAGAGAAATTGTCACACATTAAATCTGTTTGATTAGTGGAGCCATAACTTGGGCTTAGAAACATACTCTCTAGATCTAAAATATTAGCAAAGGCTATTCCAGTTTAAGACATTCCTTTCTCCAAGGTGGAATGCTGAGGAACAGGGAGGAGGCTTAGGGACCCTTTAGACTTTCCCTTCTCTATTTAAAGACCTATTTCTACCAATTGAGTACCATATGGTCTTTATTTCCTAATATATGTAGGACTAGGTTCACCCTTAGAAGAAAAATCTATGGCTTAGGCATATCTGTTCCTCTCCTGGAGGTGCATATTTCCTGTAACTCAGTAATGTGTTTTCTCTTTGGATAGAGACCCTTTTCAACCAAGATGAACTGTGAGATCTTTACTTGCAGAGGGCCCTAGGCTAAATACCATAGCAAAAAGGTTGTGGCAATTCATGGTCTTGAGTTGTTGGCGCTAATGCTTTGCAGAGCAGCTGTGTTCAATATGAAGTGAGGTTTCTTTGCACAGATGCATCATACATACTGAAACTGTGGAATACCTTTCTGTAAAGCACAATGGATACTAAAAATACACAAAAGTTCAAAACAGGACTGAAAAGTTTGTGACAGTGGAAAACCTAAAACCATTAAGGCCTATTTAATTTGAAGACAACATCCCTAATGCAGAAAATTCTTAAGCTACCAACTGATGGAGACTATTTAGCAGCATGTTTCTTCTTTTGGTGGCTCCCTGGAACAGATTGCCTAAGAGGTGGTGGAGGTCCCATCCCTGGAGACATTCATGATCAGGCTTCATGGGGCTCTTGGCAGTCTGTTCTAGTTAGAGATGTCCCTGTTTGTTATAGGGGGGATTGGACAAGATGATCTTGGGAGGTTCCTTCTGCCCCGTTACATTCTATGATTTTTTCATCTTTCCTAAGTATCTGGTAGTAGAGACAAGTGAGAGGAGGTAAATGGGCCTATGGTCATGAAGGTCTCAAGGCAGAAGCTGTTATTTGCTTCTGGATGTGTGCTTTGTACAGGTCCAAAATACTCCCTGACCTCCTTATACCCATGGTCTGGAAAGTGGAACTGAATCACCTAAAGTAGCTGTAGTTTAAGCTGGGTAAAAATTCCACAGCCTCCTCAGATTCCTACCTGAAAATTGTTGTTCCCGGCAACTGATGCTGCCATGGAGGGCGCTTCTTGGGACACTGCTGCAGAGAAAAGGGTGTCCAAGCTGCCCAGAGAAGCAACTGCAAGAGCAGGTGTATTTGGCAAGGCCAAAACCAAAGAGGGTGCTTGCAGGATCAGGGTGGGATTCATCATACTTGATTTGGGGCATTTCCAAAATGCACAGCTAAGCTAGATGCCTCTGTAACTCACAGAAAAATGCATTTAAGGAATCTGGTTTAGGATTACATGAGAGGGACTTTTACAAAGGAGGGATCTCCTTCCAAGATTAATCCCTCTCCTTCTTTTGTGCTAAGATGGTTTTGGTCACAGATAAAGACCAATGTCTTATTTTTTAATGAAATTAAGGCATCTGCTGTTGTCTCAGACACATCTGGCAGTTTGATTGGTTTTCTGAAGCATTATTCTGGAAAAGCTTATTCAGACAGATAATTATGAAATTATCACCTGTCTGTCCATGTTGTTGTCTGTTTATTTAGAAAGGGATTCAGAATTATGTTTAGGTGAGATAGAGCATCCCTGAGCGGGTAAATCTGGGCAAAGACCAAGTCCAGTACCTGGAGCTCATCCCTCTGGTTTGAGCATCGTCCCCAGATCCTGCTCACTCAGACTCACTCAACAGGCTACATTCACAGAAAGCCCAGTAAGATTTCACTAAATTTCTCTGCTGCTTTTCACTTCCCCAGCACCTCTGTACAAAGCCATGGTGTAAAATCTCTGTGCTGTTAGTGGCAAAAGTCCCACTGACTTCAGTGGGGCCAGTGTTTCTTGTTAGACATAGTATTGCCCATATTTCTCCTTCTGATTAAGTTAGTGGGCTGAACTGTTCTCAATGGTGTATTAAGAACATTTCTTTCCACTGAAGGAAATGGCAAGTTCAGTCCTACGTCCTGCACTATTTATAGGAGACCCACATCCTCTGTCCCACCAGTGGAGCTCCTTTAAAGCTGGTGAACTTCCATGACTTCTTACCAATGGGAATCTCTTTCCCTTTGGTCCTCAAACTGCTGGAAAGAATTAGTCCATGATTAAACTTCTTTCTTTAGTAAAAGGCTTCTAAATTTCTGCAGCATGTGAAAAACTTGCATCTTTGAGAATTAATCACTTCGCTGCTCCATTACCATCAACCTACAGATAATAAAGCAGAATAATTATGCAGCAGTGTACATACTCATATATTTTGCCAGCACCTGCTTCAGAGCACAAAGTGAATTAACAGTTTTAATTTTCTTTTGTGGCACCTATTTAGACTGGTTGATATTATCTGGGAGCCTTGCCCAGAGTAGTGCGTCTGTCAAATATTAAATACCTACAAACAAAGAAGGTAGTAGATGAAGAGAATCTCTTCAAAGTAAGTATCCAGAAATCTTACACAGAACAGGAGTGCTAACTGATGAAAACAGGGGAATTCCACCGATATTTGTCTACCTTTTTTTCTTCTCTGGCAAATAAAATATTTATTGCTCAACAGTTGCAGAAAGAGCAAGCATGTTGCATCCCTACCTTCAGTTTTCCCTTGGCACAGATTAAAAGGGCAGCAGAATTACCAAACAAACTTAATGAAGCTAGAGGTCATAATTTATAACTGCCTTGAGAGATGCACACCCACCATCTGTGGTGACTTTACGGGGTATGGAACTTAATTCGTGAAACCTGATTTCACACTGCTTAGAGGCAAGTCATTTCCCTGACTTTGAGTCACCAAGTCAGCCTGATTCTTCATCTCTTGGTCGTATGAGCTGAGCCCACAGCAAGTCTTGAGGGTGCAGACCTCAAAGCATGTATCAAAGTTAGTTTCTGGGACCTTGCAGGAATTTTCCAGGTATGTTTAACAGAATCCTTTCTGTTTAATCTGTAAGTAATAACAAAATCATGGAATTGCTTAGGATGACCCTTTCAGTGAAGAAGTTCAAACCTAAACTTCCCCTGGTGCAGCTTGAGGCCATTTCCTCTTGTCTTATCACTTGTTACTTGTGAGAAGAGACCAACCTCCACCTGTCTACAACCTCCTTCCAGGTCATTGTAAACAACAATAATGTTTCCCCTCAGCATCCTTTGCTTCAACCTAACCAGCCCAAGCTCCCTCAGCCTCTCCTCCTAAGGTTTGTTCTCCAATCTTGTTGCCCTTCTTTGGACCTGCTCCAGCCCCTCAATTTCTTTCCTGTGTTGAGATGCCCAAAACTGAACTTGAGGCCTTACCCACAGTACAGGGTATGAGAGAGGTAGAGAGTAAGAGATATTTTTCTGAGCTCACCTGAGTGTCAGATACCCATGAAAATGCAATAGTTTCTCATAAATGCTGCTGGGTCAGTGAGCAAATGTTGCCTTTCAGTAGGTTTAATTATATGTAAGATCTTGGTACCTGAAAGACAAGTCAAATTTGGGTGTCCAAAGTGTATCTCTGCCATCCATTGAAACTTTGCTCACCAGGGATGTCATCCAGAAGCTGGGCAGAGAGGCCAGAAACATCCCTGTAAATGTTTTGTTAGAGCCTGTAGACATCATTGCAATTTGTTTGTATGACTGTGTGTTTCTGAGGTCCTAGCTCTGTGCTAGCACTCAACTGTGCTGAATATGTGCCCTCAATATCTTAACAGATGCTTGTAGGCACATCCATTTTTCAAAGGGAAATAACTGTTCTAATCTCCTCCTAAAGGAGTATTAATTCCACAGTCAGCTCCTTTAGAGCTTTGGCCTTTGCTTAAGTCACTTCAGACAGTTCATCTCTGAATGGATCATGCACCCAATAAAGCTGCCAGTAGAAACTCAGCTATTCCAAGAAATAAGACTATCAAATTTCAGCTCTGTATGGACTCTGGGGCATTTGTGCACTGGTAGACTGCTGATGGTATCTTACACTGCTGGGAAAAAAGCATGGAAACACCAACAACCGCCATCCTAGGAGATGTGTTTATCTATACCATAACAAAAGTCCTCACTCTTAATTAACACTCTCAATTTCCAGGAGGTTACGTGGTAGCTACAAAGAGCCCTGATGGCACCTCTGAAGCTGTGGTCAGTAATAAGGCATTAGTCTCGGTCATTTCCTAGTGGTGCTTGGGCAGGTTTCCATCCCTTAAGAAGGCAATGCATTCCTCTACACTGCTGGTGCAAGAGAAGTGAGTGTACTGGGATCAGGCATAGACGTGCCTTGTTAATAGTTTCTCACACAGCATTCACAGACCAGAAGGCCATTGTGTAACATGCTATATTATCCCAATTACAAGGTGTTTGTTGCCCCAAAGGAACTACAAACCCCAAGCTGTGCTCTTTCTCTTTAGCCTTGGCGGGGGATGGTACTCCTTTTTCCAAAATCTGCTCCTTTCACAAAGAGTTTTCCATGACCTCTGTGAAGCCTTCTGCATGTTTTCCATTCTCTGTATTTATCATTTCTGCCTGCAGCTTAAATCAGAAAGAATTGCTATTTCTTTGCCACAGCACAAGGTGAGCTAGCTCCCTGGTGTGCTTGAGGACCTTCAAAATCTTCCCAGCTATTCCTGCAGCGAGACAGAACGGATTGTAAACCGGTTACCCACCATCCCCAGCAGAATTTGAACACAGGAAATATAAAATGACAGATTACTCAACCCCTAGGTAGGCCAATTAAAGAGGGGGAAAAAAAACAACAACTTGGCAGCAAAGCCGTGCATAAGCTGTTATAGCTGGGAAAGGGTTGCTTGAAAAAGGAGTTCAACATCATCTAATGTTTAGAAATTAATAGGTGCAGTGGGACTGGCTTAGAACAATGCCCTTTTCTTGAAAGGAAAATCTGGTCTCACTAGAATTAGCTTACGTATGCCAGCACAAGGAAGCAACAGGGGAATAGTTCTGCCTCACTCCCAGCCAAGTTTCATCCATCAGCTGGAGATCCTGGTGCCAGTCAGCTCCAACTCAGGGTACAGATGGTGAAGAAATATCCCATGATCGTGTGGGTAAATGGACCCCAGGATTGGGCCGAGTTAACTTGATTTTGAAAGTAATGCCAAAGTGTTGCTTGGAGAAGCTCATGACAGAGAATGACTAAAGATGTGCGTTGCACAATGTGGAACTGGAAACATGAGCTCAGTCTTCTGATTTGCCATCAGAGAGCTCAATGCTATATGCGGAGTTGTTCAGCCATCACCACGTTAACTGTCTTCCAAAGAAATGAGCACTTTTTTCAGATCTGAGAAGAAAAGTTGTGGAGGTTAGCTGTGATAGAAATTGCTGTAGTACTGCAAACTAAAGGAAAGGGAATTACCCCTCCAAAGTCTGAATCCGGGGACATGGCTGAACCCCATTTAGCGCACTCACAACCCTTCATTACTGGACAAATGCCATGTCACCAGTTGCAGGGGGAGTGTCATGCCCGTAATAAATCACCCAACACTGCATTCCAGACAGAGCAGCTAATAAACGGGAAAACATTCTGCAGTCATAAAACCCAATGATAGCTAAAACACTAAGCAACTGAATCTGGAGCAACTTTACTTCAGCTCTATAAAACTAGGAGTCACACAGAGATTTGGAAAAAAGCCTTTTTCCCAACCTGGCAAGTGTCATTGGAGCAGTAAGTCACAAAGCCAGTGTTGCCTGTGCATATGCTTTGGGAGCGCTCAGCTTTAACTGTGATAATCTAGAAAAGAGCATGCAGATGGTCTCCTGGGATACACTGTGTGATTATCTCAGAAAGCCAAGGGTCAGTGCAATCAGATTTGCATTTGTCTTGCCAGTCACCAGAAGTGTTGATGTGCTACCAGCTGCTGATCTAATCTTTCTAGCTTCCATTGCATCACTGCACTCCAAGCTCTCATCTGCTCCTTGTAAAAGTAATTGTTGGACCTCAGAGACACTCTGGCTTTTCCTTTTTAGGTAAAAACAAACAAACAAACAAACAAACTGTTCAGCTTTGCCTGCCTGATTTCTCTGTGGTTTTGAAGAAGAATGGGAGCGGTTGGGTTTATCCCAGCCCCTGCCTTGAAAAGCATGTTTCATTTGCTTTTCCCCAAGTTATTGTGATTTGAGGCAAAACCAAATAAAAAGGGGGTTAAAAAGTGCCAATCTTCCAGCCGTTGTATCTGATAGCTGTGTGAAAGAAGGTGCACAGAGAGATGTGTCTTTATTTGCCATCCAGTGAGACCAAAATTGCAATTCCTAGTGTAAAATCGACCTCTGTTTTGCAAGTACTGGCATAACAACAGAGAAATTTTTGAAAGGCTGTGCCTTCGTTTATAAGATTAAATGCAAAACATTCAAGAAAGGTATAAAAAGGGATCTGGATTTTTCCAGTTGTTGTCCAGAGGAAGGCAGTACACAATGTTCTCATGGCCCTCTCTCTGTTATTGCCTCCAAGGCAATAACACAGTAAAATACATCGGTATTGTGTTGTAGCAGCCCCACATCTTTAATCTTCATGTTAAACTATTTTCAGAAACAAAACAAAAAGCTTTCCACTGTTGTCTTCCATGGACATGAAACCAGGGTTCTGGATGAAGATCAGAAAAGACACTTACTATAGAGATATACAAAATATTTTATTGAGGTAGAAGATGTAAGACAAGACCTGTAACGGACCCAAACCCTGTAGAAAGAGTTGTCAGGGTACCCCAGCTTATCTCTGATGACTCTAAGTGGCTGCTTAAACAACTGTCTTTAGCTACTGTGCAGGACTCTGTAAATTGAAATCTAAAATGGTCAAGTGGAAATGGGATTTTGTGCTTTGTTCTGCAAGGGGCTTTGCATCCCTAGCAGTAAGATGAAGAGTTCCTGCACCTTCACATACTGTATCATACAAGCTTATTCCTTACTAAACACTTGTTCCTTCCAACACCTTCACTACCTAATACATTGGAACTCATTCTGCCTTCTATTTCTGGAGTTATAAAAAGAATGTGAAGCACCAAATAACTGCAGTTTTCAACATCTGTGCTAATTACACACTCGGTCCAGTATACCTGGAAAAGTAAGTCTAAGGATGGCCTAAGTCATCCTCCTTACAGTGTGGCATAGCTGTATTGCAGATGCAGCCTCTGTTTAATTCTCCATAGTCTGTTGAGGATTTTCACCCACTGGCCTAATTATTAGGACTGATGAGACATATTTATTCCCATTAGTAATCTGTGACTTTATAAACCAAGTTCTGCCACTTAAATAGAGAAAAATGAGGATGGAGGTTGCACAGGGCAGCAATATTGTTTAGGCCCCCATCATGAAAACATGGTTTGGTGGCCGTGGTGGCATTGGGTTGACAGTTGGACTTGATGATCTTGGAGATCTCTTCCAACCGTTAAGATTCTGTGATTCTGTGATAATGGAAGACCTGGGCCACAAAGTTGAATTACCTGCTCCTTTCCGATTCACTGAACATCTTTAGCAGTGATAGATCCAAATAACTGCTGATTGATGACTCCAACTTCTGCTTAAATGTCTGTGCATACAGCTCTAGAAGTTGCAACTCATACAGGTAAGTAGCAGTCAGTAGCACTGATTCCCAGTGAACTTTAAACACTCAAACCCACTGGCCTCATGTGGTCAAAAGACACTGTTCCTGGAGTATGGCATAAGGAAGAAATAGTGTTAGCAAATGCCTTCTCTACTCTTCCTGTTCACCACAAAAGCTGAGTATCCATTTGTAACTGAAGCCAACATGATTCAGAGCACGAGATTTCCCACCCGAGGATAATTAAATGGCAAAGTAGTGACAAAACTCATGGAAGATGATACATTTCCTCCAAGTCAAATGACAGCTAGGTCCTTTTCATGGTGATATTATCCTTCCATGCTTCTGTCCACCACCTGCCCAGGATTTACAATCTCCTACTAAGACTAAGTGGTAGGTCTGTTCTCTTCTGTGATATCCAGAACTACATCTCTGTACTCTCAAACTAACAACAAAGATTTACATGAATTAGTTTGTCTCCTGAGATGAATCATGATCTACATTTCTTACCTAAAACATTTTTTTAAAGAGATCATTTCATTTCCTCAAACAGGCAAGAGAGAAACAGTCTTAAAACAAAAGCTGATGCAGCAGAGTTTGCTAAGAAAGTTTCTCCAAGATAAACTTGCATAGCATGGAAGTGAATCTGACCCATAGTTAACAATTAGTATTTGTTAAGAATTTTAACACCTTTCACATTAAATCAATATGATGAATGCATTTAAGCTTTGAATAAATAATTCTGAGGAACAGCACGTACCTTGTTTGTAATGCTGTCACTTAGGATCCTAAAGGCTCCTATGTAAATGTACTTCTTCATCAGCTGCTCAGTGACAGTCTGTGTGTTTGCTTTTACTTCACAGAAGACAGTAGTAGTAAACAAGAGGTGACCTGAAAAATCTCATTTCCTAAGGGATAAAATGCCTTTTCTTTACCCAAGAACATTAACAACTCATGCAGAGGAGCTGATGAGCAGCATCTTGCTGATGATTCAAAGCCCTGGAATATCAATATTTGAAGGACCCATATCTCCAAAGAGACTTAACTCCTGCTGATAGTGGTTGTTTTGGGGACCTCGGACATTTATATGATTGATGTTCCAGACACACGTTCGTAAGTCACAAGTGAAAATGTGATTTAAGATCTTATAAAACATAACTTCTGTTGGAAGTGTTGCCTCTTGGAAGCCTGACTTATCTCAGCTGAACAGCCTTCAAAAATGATCACACTCTGGCTCCATGCCTGGAACCAAAATGAAAAGCTATCTGTTGAACTGGGAAGAACTTGACAAGCCTAGCAAGATTCATTTTTTATCCATTTTCATCTACTGTATCAAAAGAAGATAAGGGAAAGAGGGGAATCAGGTCTAATAACAACCTGTTCTTTATTGAAGCTTGTCATCTTCCTGCTAAGTAAATTGATTTTTATATGGAGGAATATATAAGAAAGGAATTAATTTTTAATTGCACATAGTGCTTTGCTGATAAGGACAATGCTGAAGTGGATGTTTTTGTTCATGACTGTGGCTTTAATTGTACACGTTTCAGACAAGGATATCTGAAAAATAGTGTGCGATGGTAACAGAATAACCTTTGTCAGAAGAACTGGGCTTTTTGAGGTAGATCTGCAGTGAGTGAAAGCACCTGAGTGTACATGGTCTTCCTGAGTAGAAGCTACATAAGGTTTTGTCTACAAGCTGTTGAAATTCTGTCTAACCTGCCTCCAGGGGACTGGAGCACTTGCCTTATGAGGAGAGATTGAGAGAGCTGAGACTTGTCAGCTTGGACAGGAGAAGATTACAAGGGGACTTAATCACTGTTTATAAATAAATGAAGGCTGGGTGTCAAGAAGAAAAAGACAATCCCTTTTCACTTGCACCCTGTGATAGGACAAGAGGCAATGCGTGTCACTTGGAGTACAGGAAGTTCCATCTCAATATGAGAAAAAAAAATTCTACTATAGGGGTTACTGAGCACTGGAACTGGATACCCAGGGAGGTTGTGGAGTCTCCTTCTCCGGATACTGTTAAGACTCATTTGGATGCATTTTTATGTAACCTGTTTTAGGTTTTATGATCCTGCTCAAGCAGGGAGGTTGGACTTGATGACCCCAGGAGGTCCCTTTCAACCCCTAATGATCTGTAGATCTGTGGATCTGTGTGTTTCTTTCTTCCCCAATATCTTTTACTCCACAATAGAGGATTCCTCTTTCAGGCTTATGTCTGTCTCCTCTAGCCCAAAGGCATCTGCTGCTCTTTTACGTATCCCTCTATGTAATGAGTCTAAGAAGCATTTTTTTCCTGGCAGCTGCTCTGTAGACATTATCCAAAATATTTTCAAGCACACATGGGTCAGTATCTCACCGTCCCCATGAGAATACTCCCACAACCTTCTTAGGGTGCTGTTTCACGGAAGAGCTACTTTTCTTTCTTGACTGCCTTGCCAGGCTACTTTTAGTACAGACTTCTATCTACTTGGAGAGGCATTTCAAATGTCCTTGGCCTTCCTAAATTTTGGAGTTTCAGCTTGTTATCTCAGCCTGAGGGCCAAAAACTTCCATTCCTTCAGGCTGTGACCTCCATTAATATGCTGTGGAGCCTCACAGGAACAGTAGTTCAGGAGCACAAGGCTGTCCTTTGCTTTTTGTATCACCCTGGTGGGGCAATGCCAGCTCTATGTCACACAAAATCCTTTTTCATAAACAGTTCTTTAGGAGCACCTTGTGCATTTGGGGTATGATCTGTAATCACCTGGAATGTCGTCGTAACTTCCAGTTTATTTTCCTACTGCTGATGTTGTTTTAATTTTTGCTCACCACCTTGTACCCTGCAGAGACTTCCAGTCATTCTGCAGTGATTATATAGTCCCAAGACACACCTAAACGTCAACCTGTTGCCAGTCCTTCCTGTGCATCTTTTCAGCTCAGCTTTTCAGACCACAATGTAAGACTGAGATTAGGCCAATTTGAATAAAAGTTGTGTGCAGATCTCCATTATGTGGATCACAATACTCTGCTGAGGGGCTTGTACGTTAAACCTACTTCACTTCCTTCAAGTATGCAGCTTATTGTGCTATATTGAAAGGTAATAGCATCTTTAAATAGGTCTGCATTTAGGAAACCTGCCTGACAGCCTTTATTCTTCTTCATTATGTGGTTGAGCACACCCTGCGTGCACGGCATTTCAATGTAATCAAAAAGGTAAGATGTACAAAATCCTTCCTAAAAATAATGAAACATCTTCATTTTGACAAAGGCTGTAAGTAACTTGAGCATGTTGCTACTTATAAACTGATCTTAAACATCCTTTTTACTTTTATGTGGCACTTGTTCATGCTATATATTTGAGACTAAAAGCTCCCTAAAAAAAAGGAACAGATTTTTATGCTGAACAATTTAACTGACAATATTCAAAACTCAGTCCAGCCTTGTTGTGGTAGCTTGCTGTCACATTTATTCACCTAGCCCCATGAAAAACAGGTGTTTGAATGGGTTATTTATTGAAAACTTGTTCCCACATCCAGCCTTCCCCAGTGAGAAGTGGTCCCCTCAAGCAGGACTCAGGCCATCCTTGTGAGCGACTTGCAGTCTTGATGGTTATCATCCATGGAACTGAAACAAGGGCTCTCTCTCGTGTGTTGAAGTCTACAGGAAAGCTACTGTCCTTTTGGAAAAAAGAAAAAGATCAAAGTAGCCTTAGACACCTAAACCAATCTGCTTATGCTTCTTTTGGAGTAAAGGGGCAGAAGAAATCTTCAGATCAATATTTAGCTGACCTGGTTGAGGTACCAAATTTTATAGAAGCTGAGCTATGCTTGTAGCCAAAGGAAGAGCAAGTAACAGTGTCTATGCTCATTGCAAATTCCTGTTGGCCATCAGGCAAGCCATCACACCTTAGATGAGGCTGCTGGTCTTATCCAGCCCAGACTTGAAGTCCCTCAAATATGAGTACTCCACTACCAGGTGGGACTGAGTGAGAAGAATCACAGAATCATAGAACATTAGGGATTGGAGGGGACCTTGAAAGATCATCCAGTCCAATCCCCCTGCCACAGCAGGA
>JAOXOE010000506.1:2987397-3038000 GCA_028565055.1 Phoeniculus purpureus
TGACATGGAAAAGGCTGAGGTTCTCAATGACTTCTTTACCTCGGTCTTCACTGCAAAGGCCTCCAGCCACACTCCTGCAGTCATGGAAGATAACAGCAGGGACTGGAAGAACTGCCCATCCTAAGTGAAGATCAGGTTTGTGATCACCTGAAAGACCTGAAAGTGTTCAAGTCCATGGGACCCAACGGGATACACCCACGGGTCCTGAGAGAACTGGCAGATGAGGATACTAAACCCCTCTCTATTATATTCCAAAAGTCATGGTTGTCTGGTGAAGTCCCCACTGAGTGGAAAAGGGGAAACATAACACCAGTTTTCAAAAAGAGTAGGAAGGAGGAGCCAGGGAACTACAGGCCAGTCAGTCTCACCTCTGTGCCCAGTAAGATCATTGAGCAGATCCTCCTGAAGGCACTACTGAAACAGGAGAATTGTGAAGAGGTGATTGGGTACAATCAGCATGGCTTCACCAAGGGCAAGTCCTGCCTGACTAGCCTGGTGACCTTCTATGAACAGGTCACAACATTAATGGATGAGGGGTGAGAGACTGATGTTATTTACCTGGACATGAGCAAAGCATTTGACACTGTCCCCCACCACATTCTGGTCTCTACCCACACCCTAAACCTGCCATCAGATTTAACCTTGATTAATCTGTGTTGATTTCTACTAAATTCCAGCAGATTCCTTTAAGCTTTGTTAAATTATTAATTTACATCAATAAACCCTGTTTCTGCCTTTCTACCAAGTGAGCTGCATTTCACTCATTCTGTGGCAAGCAGTCTTAAACCAGCATTCCACAATAAGTGATTTAAGTGATTTAATTGGAACCACTCCTCCCACAACACTCAGTATTTATGGCTAAAAATGCTTTAGGCCGTGCATGGAAATGGCAATGCTTCTGATTTCTTAGGAAATCAGAAATCCTTCTGATTTGCTAGGAAAGGATGCACTAGGTCGTACAGACTGATCTGCTGAATGTCATGTCACATGTCTCTAAGCCCAGCACCAAGGGTAAAAGTTAAAGATTTCAGTCCCCAGGAGTCAGACATTGTTTGTTTAATATGTGTCAAGAGAAGAGACTTGAGTACAGCCAGGTCTGAAGAGAAGGGATTAAATGACAGGCCCAGGTTATGCCACCAAGTGAGTAATGTTTTGATAATAAGTGTTGAGAAAAACACCAAAAGAGAAGCTGTGTCTTATGGGGAAAAGTGTGGATGTTTGCAGTATCAGCAGAAAACAGTATTAACAGATAAAGGAGATGCAACAGAGAGCAATGAATATGAGGATAGGGCATTTCAAGCACTTGGGTGAGGGTAAGAAACCCAAATTTATGGTCACTAAGTAAAAAAGCTCAGCATTTTACTTTATTTTTAGTGACTGCCATTTCCAGGTGGCATGTGTTCAACTGGACTAACCAGAGCAAGTGCAGTCTCAGAGCTGGTGGGGAGAGTGGGGCAGCTGGTTCAGGTGTGCTGGGTTGTGGTGAGACAGGGCAAGAGAAACAGGCTGCAAATCTGGAGGAACTTGGGCTTTGCAGATACCACTTCTTGATTTTCATTCTCAGGACATTTGCCCATCAGAGAGGCTTGTGGCTGCCAGAGGAACAAACCTGCTTTGAAAAGCAGAAGAACAGCGTAGCAATGTTTGGAAAGAATTTTGCTGATTTCAGGAGACAGAAACAGCTCCTTTGCCCCCTGGGACTACTCAAGTTTCTGAGAAGACAGTGGGCAGAGGTTTGGCATGATCCCCGGACAGTGATGTGATGGTAATTTGAAATTCACATCCTTGGGCAAGTGATTGAGAGAAACTGATGCTGGAGGGGAAAGGCTTATGCAGTTTGCCAAGCTGAAGGTCAAGCCATAATTCCTTTTTGGATCATTTCTGTTGGAAGGTTTATCGGCATGGGTTTATTTCAGTTCTGTTCTTTCAGCCTGTGGAAATAATGCTTCCAGCCTCCACTTAGCACTTTTAAGCATGAATTAAAAACCTGACAGCTTGTCAGGCTGTCTTGTATCAGCACATCCTCCTGCATTGCCAGAGTAAGGTAAAGGAAGGCATAAAGGGTAGTTAGGAGAGTGAAGGACTCTTGTGCAGTGAGAGGAAATAATTTTCTGCTAATGCATATGACAAACAGAAACATTAACAGTAAAGGTCATTTTGGGGGTTGTCTACTATGCCTTAATATGACTGAATATCCCAAGAGACAAAAGGCACAAAAGACTTCATTTTCTAAAGGTCTGCAGGAGAGACTTGTGAGTGGAGCAGGGTACTGAAGCTGTCTTTTTACTTCAGCCACCGTGGTTTGTGTTGGAGACTAAAAAGTGCCTTAGAAATGTTTCTCTGCCAAGATAGGCACCTCTCAAAGTGGGCTTGAAGCCACAGCACTGCCAGGATTGTGCATGTCACTGTTGGCCCAGAGTACTCCGAGATAAGCAAGGGAAGGAGATCATCTTTTATTGGACTTCTTGCAGTAAAAATGGACAGAGGCTGTGATTCAAAGTCTCTTCACTGAGTCTGACAAGAAGCATGTGGTCTAACTGGAAGATGGTTTCATGTTAAGCATTGGGAAAGCAGCTCTCAGGGGACAGAAAACAGGATTTAAGGGAATTGTCTAAGAGAGGAGCTGGTATAGGTTATCAAATTATGAAGAGCATTTAATCAATAATTAAAAGTCAGTTCTTTAATGCATATAAACTACAGATGAGATGCCATAGCTGGAGAAGTGGGGAAAGAGAGCTTTTAGAGTCCATACTCTGCAGCATCCCTGAACCAGAGCACATTAGTCCAGTGTGGTTCTGGATGATTAGACCAGAACTTAAAAGAGAGCTCCAGGTACATGGGAATCCTGAGCAGCTGGTTTTGGCTTGTCAAAGAGAAGAGCTGAGGGGAGAATGCCAAAGCAAACTCAGTTTGTGTGTTATCTTTTATCATATTTGAGAATTATTTATTTGTAAAAATGGAGTTAAGCTGAATCACAGAATCAGGTCTAGTAAAGCAATATGGAAAGGTTTGGAGAACTGACTATGCAGAAGTGAGACTGAGCTGTGGGCAACCTGTATTTAAGGCTGTAGTTTACTGCCTTGGTGTAAACAGGACTTGAAAATCATGGTCCTCACTGGGGAGCGTGGGCTCAGTCTTCTCTTTGTAACGTTTTTAGCAGAGAATCTAGGAATCATAGAATGGCTCAAGTTAGAAGAGACCTTAGAGATCACCTACTCCAACCATCCTGCCATGGGCAGCACAACATCTCAACTAGACTTTATTGCTCAAGGCCTCTTACAGCCTGGCCTCGAACCCCTTCAGGGAGAGGGCATCCACAACCTCTCTGGGCAATCCATTCCAGAGTCTCTCCACCCTTGTACTGCATAACTTCTTCCTAAAATGTAGTCTGAACCTACTTTCCTTCAGTTTAAAACCATTTCTCCTTATTCTATCACTAGATACCCCTTGTGAAAAAGCCCTCTCCAGCCTTCTTGTAGTTTCCCTTCAGGTATTGGAAGGCAGCTCTAAGGTCCATCCCCCTGGAGTCTTCTCTTCCCGTAGGCTGAATAACCCCAGCTGCCTCAGCCTATCCTCACAGCAAAGACACTTCAGCCCTTGGATCATCTTTGAAACAGTGGAGTGAGTAGTGCAGGACCTCAGTGGTATCAACCATGGGTACTTCATGCTGTTATGACAGACGTATCTTCACTGAAAGTCTCCAGTACAGAAGTCTTGGTTGGATCAGAGGCAGAGACTTTCTAGCGGGGAACACTGTGCTGCTACAAAAGGAGGGCAGTGGCCAGGCGGCTGGCAGATTCCTCAACTGAGAGCAGAGCTTTAAAGAAGTACCATTGTACTCCTGAAAATGCTTGGTGGTTGTCAGATTTGCCTGCTTGTCTTTCTGTCAGCCTTTCCTTTCCTCAGTAAAGCATTGCTTTGTTCAGTTGCTTGATTCACCCTGCAAGTACGAACACACTTCACCCAACATCCAGATGGCTCATGGTGGAACCCCAACATGGCTTTTGTTAGTGACACTTGAGAATTGAACCCAAGCCCTTTTTGCTGGCCACTTACATTTGCCAGCATAGTATTTTACCTTAATTAAGGTCAGGCATTAAGAGTAAAAAATTTTCATTAGGCAAGAAATATATAGACCCTCCCTTGGGTATTATTTTATGTGAACAGTAGTGGAATTTCTTTGCATTTTCAGAGGAAAAGTGGAATTTATCTGCAATCTGCTCCTTCTATTTCAATCTCTTTTGTCAAGGCTCCTCATTTTTATGCTCCGGAGGTTAGTGTGTTTGATGCTCGCTCAGAGCAATACGCCCACATCCTTCATTTTGACCTTGTGTTCTACAAATTTGGTCCATTGGCAGCACAAGAAATGGAACATTAGCGCTAAACAGGGAGTCTGGAATCACTTATTTCTGTCTTGGGTAAAAATTCTGAACTGGGTGTGCAGGGAGGGCTGGAACAAAATTAATTAGACCTGTAGATTTTTTCACATAAAGCAGAGTGAAATTTCTGTGTTTCCAAGCAAGCCCCTGCTTAGCCATCACTGTGCTTCTTTCTTACCTGTGTTCCTCCTATCCCCACAGACATTTACTATAACTTGCCTAAGGATGGTTGGAAAGTTTGCTGGCAAAGCAATGTGACTTTTGGACGATACTTTAAAAATTGTGGGTTTTTCATTCTCTTCCCCCTGTTTATTATGAGACCCCTACCTGGAGTACAACATCCAGCTCTGGACCTCCTGACACAAGGGCATGGACTTATTGGACTAGGTCCAGAGGAGGGGCATGAAGATGATCAGAGGACAGAAACACATCTCCAACAGAAAACAGTCTGAGAAGGTTGGGGTTGTTCAGCCTGGAAAAGAGGAGGCTCTGGGAGGACCTAAATGTGGCCTTCCAATATTCAAAGTGTTGAAAGCTGGGGAGGGACATTTTATGAGACATTCTGGTGCAGAATAATGGCTTTGAACTGAAAGAGGGTAGATTTAGATGAAAACTTTAGAAATGCCCCACTATGAGGGTGGTGAGACACTGGAGGACATTGCCTAGAGAAGTTGTACGTGTCCCCTCCTATGAAGTGTTCAAGCCTAGGTTGGATGGCTGCTTGAACAGTTGGATGACTGCTTTAAGCACCAGTAAGACGTGCCCCTGTCCATGGAAAGGGGGTGGGAACTACGTGATCCTTTAAGGTCCCTTCCAACTTAAACCATTCTGTGGCAAAGGATGCTGCTGGGCTGAGCTCAGTTCTGCACTCTGCCACTCTCGTTTGGCCTGGTGATGTTACATGGCTGAGACCTCACAGAGTCCTCAAGTGCTCTGTTACCTCTGTTTCTAGTAAACTCTTCTTTCAGTTCAGGCCCAATGCTCATCCAATCTGGAGTTCATGTAGCTGTTCCTCTGGGTTTCATCCCTGTTTGCTCAGGAGTCCCTGTGCAGAACCAGATCTGCTGTCCACTCTTCCACTAAAAACAAACTAGAAATCCTGTAGTCACCTGTATGACTTTCCTTGAGTCCCTAATACTGCCCTTGAGAGTCTGGTAGTAAACTGCTCTTTTCATTTTTATTTTAAAGTGTTTCTGGCTGTTTTCATTCTTTTTAAGAAATTAAAATAGCACTGCTTCACATCGGTAAACATAAAGAATGTCCCATATATCAAGCAGTTCACAATATATCTGTCTCTAGAGGTTCCAGTCCATTACAAAAAGTAATATTTAAATACACATTAGCAGCTCACACAGGAATCTGCAGAGTAAGTCTTCCCTTAACATACTTTTGAAATCCCTTTCAAAAAGAATTCTTTTCAAAGATTTTGTTCAGCACAGCAGAAATATGTCTGGGCAAATACAAAACATGAAGAGCTCCAAAGAGAAATCTCTTATTCATAGAATCTAACTTGGGAATTTACTTGCTAATAAACCAGTATCCTGTCCCTATCCCATAAAATACTGGACCAGTTAAAGGAAATCCAGCAAAAGTAAAGAAGCTTTGAAGTCCTCTTTATGCTTTTTCCATTTAACTGGGTCAAGCTATTTGGCCATCGATATGGCCAGATTAGCAAATTTACAGATTTAGAGAGCTCACAGGACAGGAGTATGAGATGCAGCATAAAATTCCATTTATGGCTGTCTGGACAGTCACTTGGTTCCTTTGGAGAGTTAAGATGTTTTAGGAAAGCTTGACCTATTTGGAATAAGATCTAGTAATGAGATACTAGCATTTAACATATTTTTGTGTTAAAAGACTGTGGGATAATTTCAGAAGGCTAATTAAAGATGTTGGCTAGATGGGAAATCCATGATATGATGATTCTACGATACTGAATCATTAGAGATTTGAGGATGAGGTGGAGGGGCCAGAGCTGGAGGACCTGAGACATAGGAGATGGGAAGAGTAGCATCACTTAAATTATTTGTTTCCATTTCGATATTTAACTTTTTCCCTCTTGCAAAAACTGCCTTGATTCAACTTCTGCTAAATGTGAAGGACTGGGTGCCACAAACACCCATGAGCTTAAATAGCTACTCAAATATTTACTTTTTATTTCATCCATTTAACTTTAGGAACCCAAAGATTGAATATTTGGCCCAAAGTTCATCTCAATACCTGGTGCTAAGGACGGGACATGTATGAGATAGAACTCTATTTACTATCAAGTTTATACATTTGAAAATAAACTCTGGTTGGAATGAATAATTTTGTTAGTTAGATATGATAAATTTTCTATATTCTATATAAAATAATATAAATTATATATTTTTATGAATATTATTTAGAAATATTTAACTTTAAATGTTTAACTTGTTATAATATTTAATTTTATAGTTAAATATTATAACACTGTCCTGCCTTAAATGATGTCCTCACCAAACATTGCTGAAGATATATATAATGTTTATAGCTTTGATTGTTTCTCCACTTCTTGATAAAAGAAGTCTGAAAGTTGTACATTAAGAACAAAAATTGTGGCAAACAAGCCATTTGCAGCATACATATAATCATAGAATCATTAAGATTGGAAGAGACCTCCTAGATCATCAAGTCCAACCATCAATCATCTTCCCAACCTCACCATGCCCACCACTAAACCATGTTTCCTAGTGCCGCATCTATTTGTCTTTTGACCTCCAGGGATGGTGACTCCACCACCTCCCTGACAGCCTGTTCCAGTGTGGAATTACCAAGTAAAGGATAGTTGCTGGGTGCTGTAGATGTTGGGAAAATCTTATTTCCTTACAAAAGTCTGGTGATTGTGCATGTTCTCCATCTTATCAGATTAAAAAGCAAGCTATTTTTAAGAGTGCTAGATGAGTAAACAGGCTAAGTTCCTAGAATGGACTAAGACTTGAACAACATGAGTATTTTCCTTGATAAAGATCTTTCTGTTCTTTGACACTCATATACATCTTTCACTCTTGAATTTCATTCTCTGTGAAAATTACCAGCATTTGGGGATTGCATTTTACATCTCGTACATCTCAAAATGTCCAAAAATGACAACAGCATGCATGGGTATATGTGAGAGTACATGCACACATTATTTGTGACACTAGCTGGATAGAGAGAGCTTTAGTTTTCACTCCCAGTAATTCTTAGCTAAGGCAATCTCACAGCCATACATTCACTACAGAAAACATGCTAAAACTGAGGTGAGAAATGAGAAGTGTTTAATTCTGAAAGTGTAAATGTATTCAGCTTTAACTGTGTGAGCAAAATATGTCTTTGAAATCTCTTACCCTGACTTATTTTATTGCAACCACGTCTAAAAGTGGTAGGTACCTCTCAATACAGAGATTTTAAATTATACAACGAGACTATGAAGAATTTCAGGCACTTCCAAATCGTTTTTGTTGAAGCTTGGCTGACCCACAAGACTCTATGTAGTCATCATTGTGCTAGTCAACCGTTCTGTCCCCACCACTCTATTCCTATTCTGGTGTTAGACTAAAGACACTACTGTTGCCACCACAGCAGTGAAGCTATTTGAAATGCCATGTAACATGCCAGTGACACAGCTAGAAGAGCTTTTGGTAAGAGCTTGTCTAATCATTGTCTGACCAAATCCTTGTCTAAGCATTGTCTGAACCAAACTTTGTATAACCTTTCTCTGATAATTTCCCAGCCAAGCCATTCTCTGACCATACTCCGACCACTGTCTAACCAAACCATTGTCTAGCCATTGTCTGATCATTGCCTGACCAAACAATTGTGTAAACATTGTATAACCAATGTCTAATCAATTGTCTGACTAGTGTCTGATGAAACCATTGTCCAACCATTATGTAACTAAACAATTGTCTAACCATTGTCTGACAAACCATTTTCTGATCATTGTCTAACCATTGCCAAACCAAACCATTGTCTACCCTTTGTCTGACCATTGTCTAAACTATTTTCTGACAATTATCTGACCAAACCATTGTCCAACCATTGCATGACCAAACTATTGCCTAACCATTTTCTCTTTTATTACCAAACTAATTTCTAACCATTCTCTGCTGATAGTCTTAACATTTTCTAACCAAACTATTGTCGGACCTTACTGTGACCATTGTCTCACAGTTGTATGATCATTGATCTAAGAGCTCATTGGAAGACCTCTTATTTTGATCCTTATCTAGTGGCTCTTTTACTTCAGTATTTTATTATCCTTGTGTATTATCGTAGTAGATCATAACAGGTCCCGTACCTGCCTGGTGCACCACATACCTGCTTATAACAAAGAAGAACGTAATTATCCTTACTTCTATAGAGAAGTTGCATTGTTCCTAGGGAAAATGAACACCATTGCTACCATTTTCTTGATGATTTAATTAGTTTTTTAACCACTTTGCCTAGCACTTGTCTACAACGCTTATTGCATCTTTCATTATGTCTCTCCCAAGACCATGGTCTCACCTCAGGTAAGCACATTTCAACCTGGAGCACTTGAATTTCAATACATCTTTACCAAGGCTAAATCAAATGCTTATATTTGTCTGTGTTGCGCTCTGATGACACAAACAAGCATTCTTCGTCATTCCCTTGGAATAGAAGTCTTGAGAACTTTAATTTAGAATTGGCTCCATCTGACATAAGAAACAGGGATATGTAGTGCTTTTAACACAGACAAACAAACCTTTCCCACCTGGTTTAGTGGAAGCCCTCTACGTTTGTGGTTTGTCAGACCCCACATGAGCAGTATGAGACAGGCATTTGAAAGTCTTTTGTGGAGCAAAGTAGAAAACCAGGGCTACTGAACAAAGTAGAAACTAAAGTGAGATGTTTTTACCAGAAAAACTATCAGTGCAAATGTCACTGAGAACAATGTGATTTTCAAAACACATTTCCCAGTTAGGAAACGCCATTACACTGTGACTTCAGGAAACACTATTAATTACCCTATAGTTGTGAACTGGTTTCATATTGAATTAAACTCATCTGTTTTCAGTTGCTGGCATCAGGAGATCTGTGATGGCTTAAAGTGCTGTTGTTTGTCGGTTATCTTGTTCAGAGCAAGTCCATCAGTCAGATTTCTCTGATGAGCTGAAAGGATGGACATCATTAATCCAGGTATCTTCAGTGCCTTCTCCAGCCCCTGAACTTCAAATGGCCACTCTTCCTTCTGTGGAAATATTTTATTTCAGTGAAAGGAGGAATGACTTCCATCTGACTGAGGTTTTAAGATCACCTGTGTATTGTTCAGCCACCAGTAATCCCCTTGCCTTTACAGACTTGGCAGCAATTACTGTGGTAGCTGATTTGGAACAAAGCACTGATATTCATTAGGGAACCCACCATGGGCAATTGTCTAATTTAGGCACCATTTCTATTTCCTTTCATGGAAACACTAGGGAAGTCTCCTCCTATTCCCTGAATCTGTGTTCATTAAAGTATTACAGAATAGAACATATTCTGCCTCTCCATGATTGTTCCCATCGATAACAAGAAAGGCTTTGCCTGGATTCCAGCACGTCACTGTAAGCCACAGAAACACTCTTCTGCAGTGCAGGAGGAGAGGGAGCAGATGGAATTATGATATTTTCAACCAGTTTTATGGAGAGTTCTCAGATGACAGCAGCCTTTGCTACTGCCATTCATTATAGATACTTATTGTTAGATGTGTTGAGAAAGCCACAGTTATTGATTGCTCAGAAGACTGACAATGACAGCTAGTAAGAAGTATTAATACGTTGGATTAAAAAAAAGTGAATAAGAAATCAATTTTTTTTCAGACATTGGTTTTATTCTGGAGATAAATTGCAGTTTTATGGCCCTTGTAAAAATGAAGTGTAGGAGCAGAAAAGGTCTGCTCAAACTTTCCTCCTGAAGAAACACTGAGACGTAGCATATTGCTTGTAAGTTAACATTCATCAGTGAGTGCTGAGCATTAGCATTGAGTCATCTTGGGTTTTTCTTTCATTTATCTTGAGCCATTTGGTACAGTGAATTTGCAGCTGATTTATGTCTTAATAAAAAATTTTTAAAGCTTTTGCAACTCTCTTCAAACTATAGTTTTTGCAAGTATTAGGAAAGAGGTTCATGACTTTAGGTCTTGCAAATAGAAATGTTTTTCTATTTTATTTTAAGAATGTTATTTTAATGTGAAAATTAACCTTAAAAATAATTGTTTTGATCCACTTAAATTCATGAAACATTTGCTTTCAGTTCCAAGAAAATGGTTCAAAATGAGATTACATGATTCCTTCTTCGTGTCCATTTCCTCTTCAGCTGATTGTAAAAAATGTATTAAAATGTCTTGTCTCTCTGTGCTCATCCTCTGAGCTGACACATCCTCACTCCTGCCAGCTCTCTATAAACCCCTGGGCATTAGACTATTCCACGTGGAATCAAACAAGTTGCCCTGGGGTGTATGAAGATGATGAATTGGTGATACAGGATTTGGGCCATAGTATCAGTGGAAAAGGCTGACAAATTGCAGCATCAGAAACAACCAGGAATTTGTAGTAGGATACTGTGGATACAAATTGTACTAATATCCTGTAATTCCAGGACCATGATCTGATTTGCCTGTCTAGGCTGTCTGTGGCAAACTAGAGACTCATAGAGTCTCTGAGATCATCCAGTTCCAGTCACCCTCCCTTGGGCAGGGATGCAGCCCACTAGATCAGTTTGCCCAGTGCCCAATCCAATCTATCCTTAAATACTTCCAAGAGATGGAGCATCCACAACTGGACTCGCCGACTTATTCCAGTGTCTCATCAGCGTCATAGTGAGGAAATTCATAATTTCTAATCTAAACCAACCCTTTTTCAGTTTGAAATCATTAACCCTTATTTTGTCACTACCTTCCCTGATGAAGTCTCAGATCATCTTTCCTGTAACCTCCTTCAAGTAGAGAAGGGCTGCAATAAGGTCTCACTGAACCTTTCTCTTCTCCAGACTGAACAGCTCCGACTCTCAACCAGTCGTCATAGGAAAGGTGCTCTAGTCCTCTGACAATATTTGTGTCCCTTTTCCAGATCCATTTAAGCAGATCCACATTCTTCTTGTGTTGGGGTCTCTAGAGCTGGACACAATACTCTTGGATATAGTACAAGTGAGTGAAGAAGAGTGGCAGGATCACCTTTCTTGACTTGCCGGTTACACTTCTTTTGATGCAACCCAGGATACTGTTGGCTTTCTGGGCTATGAGTACACATTGTTGGCTCATGAGTTTTCATCAACCCAATAAAGACAGATGTACCTCCTGGAGGCAACTCACATGGCTTAGCCCTCACATGGAATAAAGTGGCTGCAGTGTAGAGGGAATGAGCAAGTGCATAATGTTTAGATGGCTAAGAGTAGCTATGGGAGATCTCTATGGTTGCTTTATGCTTATCCACAGTCTTAGCCTCCTGTCTGGATCATAAGGTTAGAAAATGCAGGTCTTTACAGAGTTACTCTTTGCTCTGCTCAGGTCAGCTTGTTATCAGTGGATATCTGATGTATTTTTACTAAGCCAAATACAAACTGAAGTTCAGAGAACTTAAGCATCACGTGCTGTTGAGTGGCATCTAGCACCATGGGGGTGAGATGTGACACAAAGCAAACAGCTCGTTCATGAGTAAATCAGAACTAATACAGATGGGGTTTTTTTTTACAACTACATTTCCTTTCAGTTTAGAAAAAATTAGTGATTTATTCCATTAAAAATTTCTCTCTGGCAATGCACTTTATTGAGTTATTGACTGGCAATTTATTTCCCTCAACAGGAGGATGGGGAAATCTAACACAGAAACACTTACTGAAACATTTCCTTTTGCATTGAGCAGTATATGATGAAGGCCAAAACACATTTGCTATCACTTTTCACTCTGCTATTGCATTGTTTAAGTAATGTCATAATATTATTTGTACATAGTTTGATGTTTATGGGCTCTTTGTACCCAAACTGTCATTTTTGTATTTCCAACTATGCTTGATCCTTATTGCATGTTGGTAATCAACATGGATTTCGGAAAAAACACATAAATCTGAACACAAGCAGCCCAATTCTGAAGCATTTATCCATACAGATCAATTCTCTGCTGCCTCTGGAACAACTGGGTCTTGATGTGAATGCTGCCAGCATAAGATATAACTCCAAGGATATAAGTGCTAGAATTAAAGCCATAAAGTATGCTTTAAACTTAAGCATTAAAGTATGCTGAAGTGGTTTGGGAGTCTCCTGTCTTTTTGGTATTCAGTGGAACTCAGATTCTTAAATACCTGTTTGGCTTTTAAAAAGTGAGTCTTACACATAACATTTCCAGAAAATACATACAATCCAGGATTTCTGAAGCAATTTGCTCTACATATTGTAGGACTGTTCCAAAGGGATAAAAATTAATTGCTGCTATCGAAAGAGTATGAAGATTGTGAGATGCTCTGCTGCTGTACAGCAATATCCAGTCCCCTTCCGCCTCCCAATCCTGATGTAAAAATTACTGAAAGTTCAAAAATTTCTACTTTAGGAGAAAGGCTTCAAAACTGATCATCAGAATGAGAAATCCAGGTTGACTTGGAGTCATTGGAGACAACAATCCCCAGAGTTTGTTGTTGGAAGCTCTGAGTTCCATTTCCCATCTAACTGAAGCCAGGATGCCCAGTGAAAATGTCTTGTGTTAAGCAGAGCCAAGGACTGTTCTTTCTCCTAGGAGACAAATGATGTGGCATGTCTTTCACCTTCAAGCTAAACTCAGCCCTGCCCCTTCTCTCTACAATGTGGTGGCCTCATCCACATTGATTCTTAACCTGTTTTCTCTAAAATCTGGGAAAAGGAAGAGCAATCTGTGCTTCTCATCCTGCTGTTGGGAAAGGAGGAAGGTCTGAATTCCCACACAGAGTGTCCTTACCTTGGGGTTTTTTTTTGGACTCTGTGGTTCTGGCTTTATAAACTGCTGTCTACATGATACTGAACATACATGCATCCAGTTTATCCTCCTCTGGCTCAGAGACTTCCTCATAGATGGCACTCATGGTTTTTGTTGCCTGATTCTTTAATCTACATTTTTGCATGTGTTGCTGTGCCGTGACCTGTTTAGTGGTACCCTCTTAGCTTTGGAGCCTGTGTGATTTTAAGGGTTGTGGTTCTTTCTGAATTTCTTGGTGGAGGGATTTTTAGTCATCCATTTTTTAGTCAACCTAAAGCCAATCGGCTTTGTTTGTTCTTCAGATCCTGACAGAATGGTGTCTCTAGTGAAATAATGAAAATAAATGTCCAAGACACTACCTGAAAAAACCCCAGCTGCAAACAAAAAGGAAATAACAAAAGGTTATTTTAGCATTGCTGACGTTTGTGAGCTATTTGACTATTCTGTGCTCAGAAAATGAAAAGCTTTATGGCAATAAAGAGAAGCAAAGCCCATTGTCAATCAGCACTTGTCTTATGCCTGGATGCCCCATTTTACTGACTTAATACACTTGTTTTTCACTGATTTCTAGAGGAAATTTCTTTTAGTATTCCACAAGGAGTAACGTTAATTCTTGTTGTATTTTCTGTCTTCTTTGGTTTGATAAAATAAGAATAGCTCAAATCAATCATCAGAAAGGATGTCATACATCAAAGCTCAAAATGAGGTGGTGAGAAAACCAGAGAAGGAGGAATATTAGATGTGAATGTTGCTTGGAAAAACAGGAGGGTACTGAGTCACACTGCTGCACCTTGTTGGATGCTCTGTTTGCTCTTAACCTGTGATTTGATACAACCTCTGCCTTGAGTTTCATTCTCTACCACCGTGGGCAGAGGGAACACAAAGCCTTATTGATGAATTCAAGGCTGATACAGGAATTTTTGCTCCAGTACTGTCACATTCAGCACCTTCTGCCATGGTAGACTCACTGCTTTGCCCCCGGTGCTGTCTTAGGATCTCCTTCTCTGACATGTTCCTTTGCAAAGCACCTGGCACCCTGGAAGATACAGTTTACATATTAAAACTTTCCTCCCTCTGAATCATAATCTGTGAGTAAAAGTTTAATTCTGAACCTAAACGAGCAATTTCAGGTTCTTGCTGAGAGCACTGTGTGTCCATTTCTGCGGCTGGAGCAGAGCCCTCCCACTTTTCATACCACTCAGGAAACAGATCTTAAACCCATGTGTGCAATTTACATGGATGATCACTGATTAATTCAATCTCCTCTGTTTTAGAGTCCCATAATAGGGAGAGAATCCTATTGCCCTATGTGAATGGAACAACTGCAAATCCTGAAAATCAGACCTTCAGATGCGTTTGTTTAGAAGCGTAGATCTGGAGCTTAGGGACAACATGGTTGTAGTGGCTGTAGCGACGGCATAGCGTTGTGGGAGTCATCATCTCTGGAGCCACACACATCTCATCTGGCTCACCACCAATGTGATGGGTCAGAGACCCTGACCATATTTCAACCAAGTGCTCCTATCCAAAGCATCAGACACAAAAGGAGGTTTGACAAAACCCCTTACAATCTGCAGGCAATAAGGAACTTAGAATGGAAAGCCTCGAGACATTTTAATTAAAGCCAAACTTCAAACTTTTCTGCAGAAAACACTCCAGGTAGCTAAAGCAGTACAATGGTTTAGCGGTGGCCTTGGGACTGTTGGGTCAATGGTTGGTGGACTCAATGATCTTAAAGTTATTTTCCAACTTCAACAATTCTATGACCAAGAGAGTTGGAGTTGTTAAGCCTGAAGAAGTCTAGACTCTGATAAGACCTTATTGCACTCTTCTAATAACTTGAAAAGGGCCACAGAAAAGATGGGGACAGAATCTTTTTTAGGGAAAGTACTGATAAGATAAGGGGTAATGACTTCAAATTGAAGGAGGGGAGACTTAGGTTACATCTTAGGAAGAAATTCTTCACTGTGAGGGTGATGAGATATTGGCAAAGGTTGCCCAGAATGGTTGTAGAGACCTCACCCCTGGAAGTGTTCAAGGCCAGATTGGGTAGGGCTCTGGGCAACCCAAACCATTCTAAGGTTTTATGAATCCCTGCATTCCAGGACAACCAGGAGACCATCCTGGATGACCTTGGAAGTTTTATTCCAAGTTGGTACCTATTTTTTTTTCTGTAATTACTGAGAAACTGTCTGTACTCTGGCCTCAGAGACTGGGAGCACTGGGAAAGCTGCTTGGCAACTTATTATTCAGTGAAAGACACTTTGAAAAGAAGTTTGAATGTATAATGAACTGTGAACATTTACAGGGATTTCTCCCCCGCCTCAATCGTTTTGTGAATTGCCAGTGCTGTATGGATTAAATGCAAACTGTATGGTCAAGACAAATGTGGCTGTTCAGCTGTGCAAGCTGTAACTGTGATCCTTATAATAATAAGGGCAAATTCCTAAACTGCATCTGCTTAGCACAAAATTATTTTTGCAGTAGGGTGTCTTTTCATGCAACTCTGGAATAAGCTGTTGTCTTGCTTTCATTGCCCGCTTAGGTCAGTATGTCTTGACCAAAACTGAAAGACAGAGGAACAGGCATCTTCAAAAACTACAGGGGCAAGAGCAAGTCAAAATATGAGGGAACTTCAGGGTAATGGTCTGAATGGTAACCTCTGCACCAAGAGTGCAAGGCATGTATCATCGTCACACTGTAAGTGGATAGGCTTTAGAAATGAAAATTCATCTTTATACCCCCTTGATGTCAAGTTCCATCCATAGTGAAAGAGGATTATTAGCTGTAAAGGGAGGAGGCAAAAAGATTTACAATGAACCTACTGATCCCAAGCATCTCCCTACAGAAGGGAATTTAGAGATTCCTGAGAAAATTCTTATTCAGACTGGCAGAGTCAGAGCAAAGAGCTGGTCTGTGTGTAGGTTCAAGTCTCATATGCCCCCATGTAAAGGGGAAGAGTTAGTCTTTGGTGAGCTCCATGAAACCCCAGGGTGGTCCTGATAGTGGAGCTGTCTCCTCTGTGTTCAGGCACATCTTGAGTTTTGCAAACTTTCCTTTGACTTGGTTGGGTGCAAACTCCATGCCTCATCATTCCATTCCTCTTGAAAAGAGGAGAGCTTAGCTAATTAGGCAAAATTCAGTATTGAGGCTAAAGTCTGTTTTATAGGTTGAGGTGACCTATGAAGTACAAGCAGCTTGATGATTAGTGAGTGTTCTATGATCTAGAAGTAGATTTTATTTAAAAATATATGTCTGCAAGTAATCATGCAAACTAAGGAGTGAGGAACGTATGGCTGGTTTTAATGTTGATGAAATAATACAGCTGAAAAAGACAAGTCTATGATAATAACATATATCTGTATGCACAGACATACTCAACGCACAGTGATCCCATATATCTTGAAAGTGCAGCGGTGAATGTAAGACGGAATGGTAAAGGACATGCTGATTTGACTTGTAACAAAGAGAAAAAAGCAAGATAGGGGAATGTAAAGGACAGACTTGGTATTTTAATGGAGCAGAGCAATTCACCTTAGGCTAGTGTCCATCTGAAGCTCAATGAAGCTGTGAAAACATGCATTTTTGCCATGATCTGCAACTTTCTATTGCTCATCATTTGTTCATTGTGATTTATCTTTGGCTTCTTTGCATATATAGTGAAAGAAGCACTGCTATATCCTGGATTGAACTCTTCACTGCTTTATGCCTTCACCCAGTCTTCATCCTCAGGTTTCATGTGCCACTAATTGAAGAAGAAAGACTTCATATATTATGGAACAGAGAATCAGGTTTTAATTAACCTCAGCGGTCTAGCTGAAAAAACCTGAAGAGTTCAGTCTTTTATGGGGGGAAGGTTGATGTCCTTCCCTGTGAATAGTGTCAACTCTCACTTTCTAAAAGGTCTTTCAAACCCAGTTGAATCAATTCCCTAGCATCGAAAGAGCTAATAATGCTGGAAATTCAGTGAGGGCATAACTTCCTTAACAGTCCAGGCATCTATGGTCCCATGAAGAATGTACAGCCCTCCAATTTCCCTCTGAGAAAGTGTTGAGAGAAAGGTCCAGTAAATCTAAAAATCACTTTTGAGCTCCTGACCTGTGTAATGTTATCTCCAGAGTAGATAAATTACCCAAGGAAAATGGCTAAAGTTAAGACAACCATCTGCACCCTTAGGGTACCAGTCAGTAGTTCTCACTGGTGAAGAAAATTTACTTTCTGCCCAGTGAGAGCTGGTCAAGTTTCTCATCAGGTTCTTGGTCCCATGTGCTTCTGAAACACAGTGTGAGGCTGCTCCTATCTCATGGGGCTTGTAATCATAGCCAACAGAGCTGCTAAAGGGAACGTGTCACAGCAAAGCTGAGACATCTGCCAGGCTTGCACAGCAAGTCAGAGTGGAGCTGTGAGCTGAGCCCAAATGGGTTTCAGTGCTGGGTCAGGCTGGTCCAGTACATTTCATAAGTAATCAGTTAAAGCCACATTTGCATTAGCCTAGCACAGGGGTGACAGCAGAGGGGATTAGGAGAAAAATCCAAGAAGGAAGGCAAATAAAAGGTGATGGGATCTACTGGCTGTGTAGTGCAAACACAGTAAATCCTGGCTATTTGCATCCTCTGGAATCAGAGATATTTGGGTTTTAATTGCATTTCATGGGCAGTCAGTAGCTATGTTTACTCCAGTCTTGAAAAGGGTAAAACCACAGTATTGCATTGGTCTTTTGTCCTGCTGCAAGTTCTGATCAGCCTCTGGTCAGTACTGGGGGTCAGCCTCAGTAGTGTTGTTGGACCCTATTGGGACATTCCAGTTTAAAACAGACACCGTTCTTGCCTACAAAATAGCCTAATAGAGAGGGGATACATACTCTCCCCTCCACCTATCTCACTCTTCTTTAGCTTCCCTTCAGCTACAGTAAGGACTTGCCTTTGGTGGCAGGTGCTGAGTTCCAGTTTTTAACAAAGACGTTGGCAGGATCCAGTTGAGAAAAGGTTCAAAAGCTTAAGCAGAGCCACTGTAAGTCCTAGCAGCTGGTTTATTTTTATTTATAACTTCCCTTAGCAATCCAGCTCTTTGATACAAACAGCCTGGGGATTACACTGTGTTGCTCAGTTCATCAGTTTAGTAGCTGGTGGAACTATGGAGCTGTGTGGCTAAGCAGCATGAGGAAAGGGGTTTTTTTATCAAACCTTGTTAAACCACCTGGGGTCTTTTATTTCAATTATCAATTTAAAAATAGAATCGGTTTTTGTTCCCTGATCCATTACTTCCACTTGGGTTATTTTAGAATAGCTTTGAGGCTCAGGGGCAGAAAGCATCTCATGAGGAATTACCTAAATGGATGCTTATCTGGATGTTTCACTTCTGTTCTTGAAATCCCATAAGTTATTCTGCATTGGCTGGAGTGTTAAAAATATGTCACTAGGTTTCCAGTCAGTAGGTAGAGGGTTAAGGCGAAAAAAAAAGATAAAAACTGTAACAGTGGTGAAAACTTTGTGAGTAGTTATTTACCCAAACAGTATGTTCATTGTTCATTCCCAGATCCTGCAAATTGTAGATGCGCTACCTGTATTTCCAAGATTACCTCAAGAGCTGCCTTCTTTCAGGAAGGAAGGGTGAAGGATTTCCTTGGAAATTTGGGCTTGATTGTGTCTGACTCTCACAGCTTAGGTCCTGTGTTATAGTCACCCCCAGACACTTCTGTGCATGACCTTGATCCAATTTCTTTGCTTGTTCCCACAGTCCCGGACTCTGCCAGAAAAGACTGTAGGAAGTAACAACCATCTTGGCTTTCTATGTGGGAAGTGAGATAGCTGCATTAATTATACATTTCCCAGCCTCTTCCCACTGGCAACAGCATGTGAAGGAACAACGTGTTTGTGTAGGGCCAGGGGGGAATTTGAGTTTGGGGCTGTTGCACCCCAACAAAGAATCGCTGTGCTGACAGCCAGGAGATGTTTGTTTCTCCTGGAAGTATTTGGGAGTGGGGAATTTCTAATGCGTGTAAAAGACAAGTCAACAAATATGCACGTCCTGAAGAATAATTTAAAGTCTTGTCAGAAACGAAGTTTTCTGTAAACAGGGAGGACAGCATGAAGGAATGTAATAGCTCTGTGGTGTTTGCAGACCAGAGAGAGTACATAGAACATGATGTTGTTCCTGAGCGGAGGAGGTGTGAAGTGTTTGGTAGTTTGGGGGTTTTGGGAAGGTTTAGTTTTGTTTCTCTATGTTTCTCTGGCAGTTGGTAAAATAGGAGGGAGAGACACAGAGAAATTGTGATGTTGAAAATCCTCACAAAGCTGAAGAGCCAGGACTGTAATTTTGAGTATCTGAGGGCAGATAAGGAGACCATCAATATTAAAGAACCTTGTTAGGTTATGTGTTTGTTTGGAGTTTTTTTCACTCTGCACACAAAAGAGCACAGGGAAACATCATGGTGTGACAGACCTTGATAACCTACATAGAGAAATAGTCCCTGGACTCTGCTGGTCCCAGGGCTACCCCATGAAAGCCTCAACCCCATGGGCCAGAGTGACTCCCAGCCAATGACCTGTTGAGGACAAGAGGCTTCTTATGGGATGTTTGGGGAAGGAATTAAAGGAGGGGAAAAAAGGGGATCTGGATGGTTTGGAGAAGAACAAGCATGAGCAAACAGTGGTTTAAAGGGGCAGGCCACATGTGGTTTGCTAGCCTGGCCATGCTTGTCAGGCCATGACAGCTCCAGTTCACTGCAGAATGTCCAGTCTCATAAAACTCAAAATATTTTTGGAAGGAGTCTGGAGTCACTGGACTCTTACCATGAGTTGGAGGGCCCACAAGTTTATGGTGCCAGCAACTAGTAAAAACAGAGCATTTGCATGTTGTGTGTGTGTGTTTGCTGTCACTGGTGAACACAAACCAGACTAATTGGTTACTTGGGAGCCAGGTATAAGACTGGTAAGTTTGCTGCTGATGAGCTAAAAGGGTTCAAGCCAGCACTGGAGATATAATGAACTCTGGGGAATCTGCTCTGAGACCTGTTTGCGTGGTTATGTGTCTGTGCACAAGACAACTGCAGATGCCCACTAAGAGCAGTTACTGAAGGGGATCCTCACTCTTCATACGTATCACTATAGGAGTCATCTTGCTCTTGGAAATCAGTTTCATATACCAGAGTGATGCTGCTCTCCTCATTTTCTTCTTCAGTATCACATTCAACAATTGCTCTCACCTGATGGTCTCTTTCAAAACTGAAATCCATAATCTTTCAGTTTTCTGAAACTATCTTAATAACTAATGCAACGTCTTCTGGTACTGGCCCCCACCCTCTAGTGAAAGTCCATGCAGAAACATCACACCAGTGATATTGAGTGTTAAGGGCTAATTTCCTAACTGTTACCTTACCGTGATTCTCCAAAACCTGTTTGCCACAGCTTGTTTGATCCAAAGGTTATGAACAACAATTCTAAAAGTAAAATTACTCTTTTTTTCTAAACTATGAATATTGATTTGCAATTTTTGAAGACAATCTTGAGATTTGGAGGCATGGGGAGCTTAGGAAGGAATCAGACAGGCAGATATTTATCTGGTTGTCTCTGTTTAATTTCATTCCTGAAAGCTAATGTTCATTGTTGTCTGGGTATGAGTCTTTTAAATGAAGAATTTAATATTGCTATGGTTTGCTCTTCTTATTCATTTTTTTAATTATAAAATGAAGTCAAACCAGTTATTATTTTATGGTGCATTACTGTGCTTTTCTGTCATATATTTTAGCTTCTCATTACAATTTAAGCTTAACTGAGCTCTGGGTAAGTCCAAATGCCGTACACTGAGGCAGGATCCATTTCTTTGTTACACTAATGTGGGCAGATTACTGCATATGTAGTTCCAGGTTATTATGTCTGATTCAACAAAGGTTTTGGGCACTACTTTAAGTGCTTTTTAATACTGGATTTATGGTGGTTGTGGGTCTTTTATTAGAGACATGCTTTATGGAGACTGGCCAACAACCCGGAAGTCAAAACTGCTTAGATCAATCACGTAAGGTTCAGCAAAACTTCTGGTAAATTGCTGGAGGTCACTTCAGCCTTCCTTTCTTCTGTTGCCCTTGACCTCTCCTGCAAGATTTAATTACAAGGAGGCCTTGGCTTTCCTAGTTGCATCCCTACATCCTCTGACTAGAGCCTTATAATCATTCCAAGCGGATGTTCAATAGCATACAGGGGGTGTGAACTGTTTCAGTTCTTACACAAAGGTTGTCTACATCTGAATGCCCAATGTTTCTACTGAGTGGTTTGAACAAGACTCCCGCAAATTCCTAGCTTGGAAGTCAGGACCATCAGACATCTGCTGAAGTTGTCAGATAGACAGCTGGAAATGATCAATAATTTGGCATAATCATGGAAATCACTGTCCTTGGATATATTCAGAGCACAGAGAGATGTTCTGGGCAATCTGACCCAACTTTGAATGTAACTCTGCTTTCAGTGAGAGGTCACAATAGAGAACTTCAGAGGTGCTTTCCAACCTAAATTCACCTCAATTATTACCATAGAATCATTTAGGTTGGAAAAGACCTTGAAGTCTATTGAGTCCAACCTTTAACCCAACTGTCCCAAGGCCACCACTAAACCCTGTTTCTAAGCTCCAGATCTACACAAATTTGAAACACATCCAGGCATGGCGCTTCAACCCCCACCCTAGGCAGCCTGTTCCAAGGCCTGATGACCTTTTCCATGGAGAAGGGTTTCCTAATGTGCAACCTAAACTTCCCCTGGTGCAACCTGAAGCCATTTCTCATCCTATCACTTGTTACTTGTTAGAAGACAACAATCCCCACATTCAAGTATCTGTAGATAGCAATAAGGTCTCCCTTCAGTCTCCTTGTCTTCAAACTAACCAGCCCCAGCTCCCTCATCTGCATCTCACAAGGCTTATCCTTTAGACCCTTCACCAAACTTGTTGCCCTTCTTTGAAACTGCTCCTGCAGATCAATGTCTTTCTGATCAATTTATCTTACATATTTTATTACATTTTGTGATGTTTCTGGTATTTTTCTTATGTCTCATGATGAAATTCAGGAAATTGTATAACTTGAATAATCCATTCAAGTGTAGTACACCCACAATATTGATTTGTGTTTGTGATGGGTAATCTCTGTAATCAAATGCCGTAGCCTTATATAGCCCTGGGTCCAAAAATAATCTGATGAAAAAGAAAAGCTTTGCTCTCAGATGTCTTTCCTGAGCAGGGAACTCTGCATGTGGTCTTGAAAATCATTATGCCTCTCAGTGGAGATCAAATCTCTGAGGAACAGGAGTGCCTGCTAGATCCAAAGGGTGAAGGCACTGATATTGTTGGATCAAAAGAAGTTTAGATGAAGCTGGCTCAAAACTTGGTACTAGAAGTTGTGACTATTATGTTACAACAGAAGAGATGAAGCTGACACCTATTTCACTCCAGAAATCAAGAGGCAGGCTTGCAAATTATGAGAGAGGTACTTTGGTGTGGTGGTTTGACATTGGCTGTCTGTCAGGTGCCACCAAGCTGCTCTCTCACTCCATCTCCTTCACAGGACAAGGGGAGAAAATAAGATGAAAAACTCATAAACTGAAGTTTACTCTCTGATTCCCACTGAGGTACAGGTTATGACTGGCCACTTCCTGGGAAGTAGATCGTCAGTGCGAGCATTAGTTGCTTCAGCAGATGAACAGCTTAGTAACAAATGCCCTCATCTCAACTTTTATTGCTGAGCATGATGTCATATATTGTTGAAAATCCTTTGGGTCAGTTTGGGACAGTACTATCACCTCCCAACCTGTTTCTCTCTTCCATGGGGGTTTTGTGATGAGACAGTTTGATTCTGAGTGAGCAGCAACAGTCAAACCACTAGTGTGTTATCAATACTGTTCTAGATACCACCACAAATCACCGCACCTTATAAACTGCTATGGAGAATGTTAAATCCATCGCAGACAGACCATATACGTTTAGAAATCATAGAATCCCTCAGGTTGGAAAAAACCCTTGAGATCATCAAGTCCAATCAATAACCCTACTCTACCAAGTTCACCACTAAACCATGCTTCTAAGCACCGCATCTAAATTATCTTTAAACACATCCAGGGATGGTGACTCAACCCCGTCCCTGGTCAGCTTTTTTCCTTAAGTATTTCATCTTCTCCTCCTCATTGTCTTTTCTTCATAAAGTAACATATTCTGAAGCTATTTAATTCATTGCTTTAATAAATGGAAATGTCAGTCACTGAGCAACATACTCATGATTTATGTAATTATTCACAGTTTTTTCAATGGAAGCTGAATGGATGCTTTGAAATTATAGAATCACAGAATGTGTTGGGCTGGAAGGGTCCTTTAAAAGTCATCTAGCCCCACTCCCAGTTAGGATATCTCTAACTAGAACAGTTAGAGATAACTCTAACTCCTGGAGTTATTTCATTTCTCTTCCTTTTATAAATATGTCCTTATGCCTGAAGATAAATGTGAAAACACTAGGAACAAGGAGAGGGCCACAGGTCCATGTGAAGAAGAGTTGTTGGAGCAAAACTTGAAAAACTTAAGATACTCCATCACTCTCATCCTAACTGCAAGAACTGAAGAAAATCTCCTCAAAAATGTTTTCTTAGCTCTCTCATGCCTTATCTGCTAAATGTTTGGCCTGTCTTGTGTCAGAACTGCAAGCACCTGCTGGGTCTTCCTGAAAAATCCATGCAGTGCTCTTGAGAAAGGCTCCAGTGCCTCATCACAGCCCTTCAGCCCTCCTGAAGTACAAGTAGCAAGACTCCAGAAAGCAACTCTTCACTACAGTGCACTTTTTATTCTTAGATTTTGTTTTTAATGTTGCAGAACAATCTGCTGTGGGGTTAGAGGGTGTTGTTTAAAGACTAGACACAGTTACTTAAAGGCTTGGGCCAGGTAATACTCAGGCAAACTTGCATTTGCTGAGTTCTGGGCTAGACTCTTACCACAGGACAGTGGGAGAGATTAATGTTATGTGTGTTGGTGATGCTTTCTTTCTAGAAGAAGAATGTCCTTGAAGCCTGTGAAGCCCAGTCAAGATGTAGATGCAAAAAAAGCCCAAACCAAGGTTTTTTATTTCCTTCTTTCCTGAGTATCCTGGGCTCCTTCGCAAGAACCTGACCAAGGCACTCAAACTACAGTGCTTGATGGATAGTTTATGTTTTCTCTTCCTGGTTCCCTACAGTCTGGGTCGATCAAGCCCACCTTTATCTGGGATTACTGGTAACTAATCAGAATGACCACAGGCCATGCTCAATTCAGGGTATAAACAGAAACAAATTCAAGCCAGTCTTCCTTGGAGCATCTGGTCCTGTAGTTGCAGTGACTTTCCCCTTGGGTTGGGACAAAGAAGGTTGCACATCAATATGAGAAGGAACTTCTTTACAGTGAGGGCGACAGAGCACTGGAATGGGCTGCCCAGGCAGGTCGTGGAATCTCCTTCTCTGGGGACGTTTAAAACCCACCTGGACATGTTCCTGTGTGACTTGATCTAGGGGGTCCTGCTGTGGCATGGGGATTGGGCTGGATAATCTTTCAAGGTCCCTTCCAATCCCAAATGTTCTGTGATTCTGTAATTTTGCTGCATAGTAGTGTATTCCCCACCGACATCCAAACTTGTGTGCTGTTGCAGTGCTAGGCAACTCTGGTTGCAATAAATCTGCATTTTTCTTGTAGCTGCTGCTGTGTGGTTTTGTGGATGCCTCTCCTTTATTGGTATTAGTGTGTTTGTCAGTCATAAGTGCATTTTGCAGATGGTATCATAACGTGGCAAAGCCAAGAGTGAGAGGATTCTGGCTTTCTTGTTTGTGCAGGTGACAGTGTCAGTGCTTCAAAGGGGAAACAAAACTCACAAGTCAGAAGCCGGCAGACAAATACACCCACCAATTAAACTTTAGTGAGAAAAGTGCTTTATGTCCCCAGTAATTACCACACAGCAAGCAGTCATCTCACCTTGCAAGTTCAATGAAAAGACCTGGGTTTTCAAGTGATCAGCATTGCTTTGCTTATCAGCGTTAAATTGCAGATGTGTTTCCAAGTGTTTAGCGTTCAGTCACCTCCTGGTCTCATATGGGCAGGGGCAGAAAAGACTTATGCCCACAGACCTTTTGTTACCAAGACAGAAAAAACTCCAGGCCCTGAGTCAAAATGATGTATGAAAATTTTCTTGTTTTGTCACATCTAATGAGCAGCTGAACTTTTGATGGACCTGTTATTATGGAATTCCGTATCTCGAGGTGAAGTGTATGTGAATTCCCATGTGTATATTTAGTTTTTTGTTCTGTAAGGGATGGAACAAAGGTATTCTTGGAAAAGCAGTATTAAGCACATTAGAATTTGCTGCAAGAAGCTCCTGGGAAACCTCACATACACCATTTTCTGACAACCTGGCAAGCAGAGCAAGTAAAAACTGATTCCCCACTGCCTGCCACATGCCTCCTGCAGAACCAGCAGCTTCAGCTATGGAGCCCAGCTCTCAGCTCGTCGAATCTCACATAGCAACACTACAACCCACAGAACTGTTGCTATGACTATGTCCAGTGCACATTAGCATATCTCCTTAGTTATGAAGTATGGGGAGGGGCATTAATTTTCCTGGAGTAAGGCCAAATGTTTTCTCCACAGTGGTGAGAATCCCTGGAAGGATTGGAAAGCCATGGAGATGTGTTTTGAGGGACAGGGTTTACTGGGGACCCGTCAATGCTGGGTGAACTCTTGGACTTTATGATCTTGAAAGTCTCTTCCAACCAAAGAGATTCTGTGATTCCAAAGGGAATACAGAACACACAATCTTTGATTGTATTCTTCTCTTTCAACCAAGGACTTAAAAATGCAATCAAGTTGCCAAGGCCTAATAGGTTATTCAATTTATCTGAGTTGTCCATTCTCTTGTTCTTATCCTTGGGTAAATGCCGTGTGATACAAATTATTCCAGACTCCCTTCATTGACAGCTCTACACCAAGATAAATCACCTCCTCCTGCCCACAGGCTGTGCACCATTACCACACAG
Organism: Phoeniculus purpureus; assembly: GCA_028565055.1. Classification (NCBI taxonomy): domain Eukaryota; kingdom Metazoa; phylum Chordata; class Aves; order Bucerotiformes; family Phoeniculidae; genus Phoeniculus; species Phoeniculus purpureus. The sequence continues at coordinate 3,013,747 of JAOXOE010000506.1, forward strand.
ATAAAATGGGCAAGGTTGTAGATATTTGCAGCTGAGCATGTTACCTTGGGCTTGTTTTGTCCACATGGAGACATTAGAAGCTTTAAGGCACAAGTGACCTGTCATGTTTTAGAAGTCTGTTTATAGTAAGACGATTAATACACAGAAAGCACCCATTCCTTCCCATTATCTACACAGGAACCCAGGCAAAAGCTTGGATGAGACACTGTGGTCATCTGTGTCTGACATTGTGAATCCCACTCACTGTCACTTTAGAAGTCATCTTATTTGTGTGTCTGATATGGTTTAGTGGTGGGCTTTGTGCAGTTGGGTTAATGTTCGGACTTGATGATCTTGAAGGTCTTTGCCAACCTAAAAGATTCTGTGATAGGTAATGTAGCCCACCACCAAAAAAGGGAGGGGCTATTTGGGCAGCCCAATGTCAAACAAGAAGATCAAATCACCTGCTGTGTTGTAGGAACAAACCAATTTAGATTAGTGCTCCAGCATATTTGGAGGGAGAATATTTGTAAACAGAATTATTTCCTGAGGAAATGCAGCTCTAATTGCACTGATTCTGCAAGGAATCAAAATTCACTGCGGCAAGCCAACCCTTCATGAACTTTGAATCCCTGTGTTTGAACCAGTATAATGAATGCTTGTAGAGAAAGGACAGCCTTTGACACTGTTCCCCATGGAATGCTCCTTGATAAGCTGGCTGCTCATGGCTTGGACAAGCACACAGTCTGCTGGATAAAACATTGGTTGAACGAACGGATCCCAAGAGTGGTGGTTAATGGAGTTAAATCCAGCTGGTGGCCTGTCACAAGCGGTGTGCCTCAGGGCTCTATGTTGGGACCATCTCTGTTTAACGTCTTTATTGATGATCTCGATAAGGACACAGAGTGCATCGTTAGTAAGTTTGCAGATGACACTAAGTTAGGTGGGAGTGTTCATCTGCCAGAGGATAGAGAGGGTCTTCAGAGAGACTTGGATAGATTGGAGCAATGGGCCAATGTCAATGACATGAGCTTCAATAAGGCCAAGTGCCGGGTCCTGCACTTGAGTCACAACAACCCCCTGCAATGCTACAGGCTTGGTGAGGTGTGGCTGGAGAGCCATGTGGCAGAGAGGGCCCTGGGAGTTCTAATAGACATGAAGATGAATATGAGCCAGCAGTATGCCCAGGTGGCCAAGAAGGCCAATGGCATCCTGGCTTGCATTAGAAATAGTGTGGCCAGCAGGAGTAGGGAGGGTATCATTCTCCTGTACTCAGCACTGGTGAAGCCCCATCTTGAGTATTGTGTCCCGTTTTGGGCACCTCAATACAAGCGAGACATGGAGGTGCTGGAACAGGTGCAGAGGAGGGGAGCTATGCAGGTGAAGGACCTGGAGAATAAATCTTATGAGGAAAGACAGAAAGAGCTGGGGCTCTTCAGTTTGTAGAAGAGAAGGCTAAGACGAGATCTCATCACTCTTTACAACTACCTGAAAGGACATTGTGGAGAGTTTGGTGTTGGTCTCTTCTCGCAAGCAATTAGTGATAGAACCAGAGGGAATGGGTTCAAGTTACAACAGGGTAGGTTTAGATTTGATATTAGGAATTTTTTCACAGAAAGGGTGGTCAGGCACTGGAATGGGCTTCCCGGGGATGTGGTTGAGTCACCATTCCTGTATGTGTTTAAAGATCGTTTGGATGAGGTGTTGAGGGATATGGTTTAGGTGTGAACTTGTAAGGTAGGGTAAATGGTTGGACTTGATGATCCCAGTGGTCTTTTCCAACCAGAGTGATTCTGTGATTCTGTGATTCTGTTTCACTCATGGATGTGATCTGACAAATTCCTTCTCTGGACTATTGCGCAAAGCAAACACAGTAGGAATAACAGGATAACCTGGAGTTTATTTAAAAGCAGGAGCAAATATTTGCTGAAGATCTCTTGAATAGTCGTGGTCTTAATGACAAAAATTAAAAGTAGATATCCTCTACTCTGCTGCTCTTCATATTAACAAATCTGCTGGAGTTTTAGTATTGCTTTGAAACAAATTTATTTACATTACAGTCACATCCTTAGCTGTGTGCACCCTGAAATAAAATTGTTCTAACCTTTGGCTTATGCATCATTCCTGCAGGCTTTTTCAGCAGAGCAGCCTTGAGTTTTTCCCCACTCCTGAAGCACTTCACAATTCAGGCTTGTCAGCTGTTGACACTGAGGCAGCAAAATGCTACTGTTGTGGGTGGGTGTGGAATCTGAGCCAGCTGTCTCCCACATCCACTTTTTAAAATGATGAACAGACAGGAAAACAACCTCAACAGAGTTTGAGAACCTACAAATCTGTACAACCACACCCGATCAGCATGAGGTAGCGCTTGTGAGGTGGACTCTTTCTGATGCTCTGCCCCTAGTGAATGAGTGCACAGGATGTCAGGCCAACAGGTGTTGGCGTGGGAGTTTTGTCACAAGCCTTGTTTTCATATGTCAACACAAGATTATGACAGAGAATTATGTGTGTCCTTTACCTTTAAGCAATGCTGGATCACTTTAATTCCATAAACAGAAGAGTCCCCAGGTCTGAGTACAAGATAGCTAGTGAAGGGCCTGGAATATAGATTGTATGGGAAGCAGCTGAGGGAACCGGGTTGTTTAGTCTGGAGAGAAGGAGGCTGAGGGAAGATCTTCTCACACTTTACAGCTCTACCTAAAAGGACGCTGTAAAGATGTGGGGATCAGTTTCTTCTCTGATGTTATTAGTGACAAGAAGAAATGGTCTCAAGTTGTGATGGGGAGATTTAGATTGGACACCAGGAAAGATTTCTTTACTGAAAAGAGCGGTCAGGTATTAGAACAGGCTGTCCAGAGAGGTGGCGGAGTCGCTGCTCCTGGAGGTGTTCAAAAAACGTGTAAATGTGGCACTTGGAAGCATGGTTTAGTGAGCATGGTGGGGTTGGGTTGATGGCTGGACTTGATGATTTTGGAGGTCACTTCTAGCCTTCATGGTTCTGTTCTTTCATGCTATGGGTCATTGGCTGCACACATAACAGTTAGATGACCAGGAACTCCACGTTCTTTTTGATTAGATATGGTATCTTGTGTATTCTTGTTACATGCGAGTAAATCCTCTGGGTTCTTTGACAGCACCCAGTGGTACCCTGGCATCACCCCCATGTACCTTTACACATTAGCCTCATGAATTGCTGTCTTCATCTGGGATTTCCCAGTGTCCTAGAAACTTTGTTAATCTGTCTATAGAAAGTTCAGTGAGAAGAGTGATGCATTGTGCATGTAAATGACCTCTCGACTGGAGGACACAAGCAATAGCTGGTACCTTTGCACGTCTTTTTTCAGAATCCTGCTTTATGCTGCAGCTTTGCTAATGTTTACATATGGGAGCTGAGTGTAAGAATTACCTTTTACTCAGTCAGTGCCATCCAAAACCGCTTTAGTGTTCCATTTCTTTCCCTATTCCATTCACTATCCTCTAGACACTATCTACTTTAGCTTTCTGCTTATTTTCAACCACCCAGTTTTCATGTTAGCTGAATAACAACAATAAAAGAATTATCAGAAATAAATGAGCAGCTGTCCTGTTGCCCAGGAGAGAGCTTAGTGTGGGGATGTGTGTGTCTGAGCAGGCTACTAAAGCAACAGCAGCTCTTCTCCTAGTCTGTCATGGTTCTTAGAAGTATACAGCAACATCCCAGTTTCATAAACATCTACAGAGAGTTCTCTGGGAAGGAGCACAATCAGACTGCCACAGGCGCTGACATAGGAAGTGCTGTTACTATTATCACTGTAGGATTCTGTTGGTACCTTGGGGGGAAATTTGTCAGCAGACACACTGCAATTCTACTTGAGTGATGGTCAGTGTTGATTACCAGTCACTGTGGCCTGTCCAACAGGGCCAGCTCAGTGAGCTGTGCAGCATTCCTCTTCCTAGGGAGCTACATAGGCTCAGGAGAATGTTCTGAGCAAGCATTTGTCCTCCACAAAAGCACGTGGGGCAGAAGGACTGGCTACAGAGGAGCAAAATCTCACGTCTGGTGTTGACAGCTTGTGGTTGCTGCTGTTTCAAATTCCTCACACACCACAGATCAGCCACTCATGGAGTCTCCTTGAATGGTTGCTGGTTACCCTCTGGATGCAAGTATGGAGGCCACCATCAATACACTGACACCTCTAGAATCCTTGTAACTGCGTTCTGTAGTCGTGAGAAACTTTACCTATAGGTGCCTGAACAGGTCTATTGCTGTCCCTCGCTGATGTCCATATCCATGTTACTAACTACAAGGATTGGAGCAGCTCATTTTTAATGAATGATAAAAAAAACCAAAACATTTTAATGAATCCCAACAAAAAACTCCCTCAAATAATCTCATGATTAGTGTCAGCCAAGTAAACACAGCTGACAGGAGAGCTTACACATAAAACACACACAAAAAGCCTCTCTCTTCAGCAGGCTCCAGTGGCTTCTAGGACAAAACAACTCCTTGTTCTTCAATTAAGCCTGGTTCTTAGAAGCATAAAAGCTCATTACCCTGGAGAGACTTCTTGCTGCAAATTGCTCCTTTGCAAACATGGCTTTTTGCAATAAGGATAACTCCTCTCAAGAGTTATCTTGTTCCAAGGAGGACACAGAAACCTACCACAACCTGTCCAAGCAATCTGGTTCTTTGATGCCACAAATTGTATTCTGGCAATAAACTCCTTATTAGAAGGCTAGAGAGCCTGGATTACTTCCTGAAGTGTTCTGATAGGAATTTCAGAGGGGTGGGAAGAGAGGAAGGGAAAAGTCTAGCAGCTTTTGGAGTAGGATAGAAACAGAAGAATAAATCACTCATTTAATAGCATTTGTTCATTCCTGATGAATGTGTTACAATCCTCTTTGTGCTCTCTTTCCCTGAATTGCCCTGATCAAGTTAAGGTTGACCTTGTTTGTCTTTTTCAACAAGTGATTGACTTTGTTTCTATTTTTATTGAACTATATAATCCCTTTATGGACTTGGTGACATTAATATCGTGGGGGGACTGTCTCAATTCCAAGTCAGTGAGCTGTTTTGCTTTCCCTTTCCCATCTATACATGCCAATGGCATTACTACTGACAATAATTCAATAATCCACTGGACTGAGGAGCACCCTTCCAAGAATTTTGTGTGAAGTGTCTGGTGAAAATGTTGGGCTTGATTAGAATTTTAAACTGGGCATTCAGAACTGACAATAAGAATTATGGCTTAGCAATTATAAAGAAATATGCAGACCTAATCTGCCTTAATTTAGAACTGAAGGACTAGTATGAAGCTATGAAACAAACTAAAAAGTTACCACACGGTTTTTAATCCATAGGATTGAGATTATTTAGTTTAAAAGATCAGTCTACTGGCGCACAGCATAGTTTAGTGACAAAGGGATAGATGCCAAGATGGGATAAGTGTTGAGGCATTAATATTGTTCAGATTTCTTACGCCGCCTTGTGACCAGTCACAAATACTCTGAATGAAAAAATGTCCCTAAGTCTCCTCAGATTTTCATAGATATTGTATTTCCATTACAAACTCTGAAAACTTGATCAAATAAGTTTTCTGCCTGTCCCTGGCTGCCACGCTGTAGGAAGACATCAGGGACTCATGATTTCTTACATAAATTCTTTGATAAGTCTGTGCTACCCACCAATATGGAAGAGCACAAGAACTTCATGCCATTGCACAATGTAGTGCTGCCAACTCACACCCTTCACTGCGAGTATCCTACTAGTTCTCACTTCACTTTTGTTCCAGCTTCTGCAGTGAAAAACCTGGAAAGGAACTTAGTGAAGAAAACCCTTTTATGCCATGACAGGTTAAGAGAGAGTCCTGTACACTCAATGCAAATAAACCAGCTAATCTCTATAAATATAGGGAAAGACTTGCACATAAACATCTCTAATCCCTCCCTCTAACTTTTAGAGGATTTATTGTAATTTCTAAATATTTAGCACTTGCAACAGCAATTTTAAAATCACTTCTGATCTTCACACTCTGCCTGAGAAGCAGGTCAGGTGAGAGTGTGCCAAAGCATGGTGCTGCCTCAGCTTGCTCTTTCTAATGATGATAGGTTTTGAATGCCTTTTTACTACTTTTCATGGGATGTTACTAATTACAGTCCAGGTTAGCTAACCCTAGTAGTTAGGACTTGGCAGTGGGGTTTTTTTGTGTCTTTAGGGTTTGTTTTGTCATGCTCTTTCCAAAGCTTTTCAGGTGCCCTGTCTTTCAGGAGGGTGATATAAATGTCCTTTTTGACCATAAACTCTAAATGCCATGGGATTTAATCTGGAAAATACTATTGCCATGGTTCAGGCTGATTTGGCAAACACTCTTCTGCCCCATTATTAGCTTGGCTTTTGAAGGAAAAAAACCCATGAAGTTATAACCTCCCCCTCCAGTAAATGCTAATCAATCCAAGCTTCATTCATCTTGTTAGGGAGCTGAACAGCTGCTTATTATAATAAAGGAATTATAGTCCCCTGTCAAGCTTGTTTCTTATGTTTGCTGGATATAGAAGGACCTGAAAGGATGTCCACAGCAGATCAGCCTGGGTTCTCAGTTATTGTGTCCTAGCTGAAGCTAGAGAGGAGAAAAAAATTGTATGTTAATGAATAATCATAGAATCATTCAAGTTGAAAAAGACCCTTGAGATCATCAAGTTCAACCAATAACCCTAATCTGCCCAGTTCACCACGAGACCAGATCTCTTAGCACCATAGCTAAACAGTCTCTAAACACATCCAGGGATGGTGACTCAACCCCCTCCCTGAGCAACCTGTTCCAAGGCCTGACTACTCATTTTCCTAATGTCCAGACTAACCCTCCCCTGATGCAGCTTGAGACCATTCAAACTTTTGTTTTAACTGACTGGTAGAGTAATGCTTGACTGAAGTATCAAAATCTTATCAGTATCACTTATGAGTATATTTGTATAAGGGCTTCACAGAGGAGGTTCTAATTACTCATATGAATAAATGCTCCTCTTCCTCTTGTTCCACAATTTTGTTCTTGGTACCATCCAGAGGCCAAAATAATTTGTGTTTCTTCCGTCTGTAAAGGTTTCCTTCTGCCCACAGATGGGTTTTGTCTGTGGTGGGAATGGTCTCCTAAGGGCTGTGGTGCTATGATCTGTTGAACATGCCTGCTGATTAAGCCACATGTCAACTAATGAAAAATTGCTCAGCATCTCCTGGGGGTTTGGCAGTCTTTGTGAAGAGCTGGTGCTGTTCCAGTCTGTAGTAGACAGCTGTCATGCAACAGCACGAGCTATGAAATGCCTTTGTCAGGCAATGGCCAGCTGCTCCATGAGGTACAGGGAGCCAAGAACTAAGATAAAACAGCCAGCAGAGTGAGGACCTCACTGGTCATGAGGTCTTGTGGTCCTTCTGCCTCACAACACTTCAGGGTGAAGTAAATCTAGAGATGGCACCAAGGTTCAGCCAAAAATCTAAAACATCAGGCAAATTCACGCTGATGAGGCAAGTCCAAGGTTAAGCCAGAAAGTAAAGGTTAGGATCAGATCCAGTAATAACAACCAGAGTGAGACATAGTCTTGTGATTGTCACAGAGCTCCACAGTGACAAGGTAGGTGCAAGGTCAAGCAGGGAAGTCAGCCTGTGTGTAAGAGTCTAGATCAATGGCATCCATGTTCAAACACAGATATGACTGAGCACAAGACAAATACTCCTACAACTTAACTCATGCTAAGGCTGATAGACATGAACTGAACTTATATGGACCTCATGAGCACAGGGTGTGCACCGAGACCTCAGGAGAGGTCGGTCAGGGTAGTTAAAGCCCATCAGTGCTCTCAGGATCCTGGCAGCCTATTTCTGTCCACTGATTATGAAAGGAACAGAGACAACAAACTCAGACACCTACAGCTGATCAGATGAATCTCACACCAGATCTAACATCAGTGTCTTCCTGAGTATTTCAGGATTCCTGGTTGAGCACAGCCTGAAGTAAAGCCAGATCCCATTTAAGGCTACAGCCTGAAATATATTCTGAATCTAAGACAGAGACATATCAGAAAAATTGTACAATGCTGCTGTTGCTCGTGATCGTATATGGAAAGCAAGAACATATTCTTGTGATAGCTGACAGCATCTGCCTGCAAAGCAGATAGATTGTGGATGTGTCTCCTGGGAAATAGCTACGTTCTGCAGTGTGCTGCCAAGGCTGACATACTCAGTCTAGTCTCAACCAAGCTAATTCTGGACATGGAAACAATATAGTTGTGTTAGCAGGTTGTTCCACTCAGATAAATTAGCCTTTCTAATTGACCCATCATAGCTCCATTTTGAGAGGGCTATGGCCTGTGCCACAGTGACTTCCCAGGACTGTCATCCAGAGCTTCCCACAGAAAGGAAAGCACATATTACTTTAGGGGACAACAATGACAGACCTATGGGTAAAAGAAATTAGTCTCAGAAGAGGTAAAAGTATGTCAAATTACACAGAGATTAGTTGTAGTTTTTTACTTCACTGCTAGAATCAACCTCAGCTTATGCTGATTCTTGTCCTGGAGTGAGCCAGAGAATCGAAGGGGATCTTCTCCCTCTCTGTAGCTCCCCGAAGGGAGGATGTAGTCAAGTGGGGGTCAGGCTCTTCTCCCAGGCAACTAGCAACAGGACAAGAGGGCAGGGCCTGAAGCTGTGCCAAGGGAGGGTTAGGTGGGATGTTAGGAAGCCCTTCCTCATGGAAAGGGTGATGAGACCCTGGAATGGACTGCCCAGGGAGGTGGTAAAGTCCCTATCCTTGGAGACATTTAAGAAAAGACTAGATGTGACACTTGGTGCCCTGGTCTACCTGACTGTGGTGATGTTAGGTCATGGGCTGGGCTGGATGAGCTCAGAGGGCTTTTCCAACCTAAGTAATTCTGTGATTCTGTTTGTTTGGGAGCATTAAAATGTTTAATTGTGATTTCTTCTCCCTTTGCTTTTTGGGAAATAAAGTAAAACAAAAGCTGACTTTAGATGGAAACAAACCCCGCTGCTGCCGAAAGAGTGACAAGAGAACATTTCTATTGCTGTGTTCTATTCTGATTATTCTGTACGGTGTTTTATCAAGCTTGATATATTTCCACGACACATTTTTCTTTTGACAGTTTGACGTTTCCCAGTAGGAAAACATTCCCTAGGAATGTTTCTGATGGGTTGCTTCAGATGCTTTGCTGTTCTTGAAGTAAAAGCACAACTTGTGGGATGCTGAAAAGAGTTAGAATAATTCCACGGGTGGGTTGGAAGCAGACAGCTCACTGCATTTTGTGTTCTGCCTAACACAAAATGTATTTGCCTAAACAGATACTAGGGCTTAATGAAGCGATGACCTGATGCTTCTTTAGCGTAAAAACACAGACGCTGTAGAAAATCCTCAATGTGAGACTTGGTATCTTGACTCTTAACAAACACTCTCCTATTAATCTCCTAAGTCTCATAATTTAAATAGCTTTTCTGTAGCTCAGCAGCCTGAATTTTCTATTAGTCAAAAGTACAGTTTTACTGAAAGGCAGAACTTGAAAACACCGAGTTGGGTCTCAGCTTTTAAGCAGAGATTCCCGCTGAGACTGATGAGAATCACTGCCTTCTGCATGGAACAATGGCAAAAGCTGGCACAGTAGTTAGACCTTTTTACAGCTATGAAGCTGTATCCTCACTGGCATCAGTATTAAATCAAAACCATTTCAGCAAAGCTGCCTTGCTCCAGCAATAGCACATTGTCTCTTTTCTGCTTCAGATGATGGTGTCACACAGATCTGTATTTTTTCATTATTAATAAAAACCACCTCGTATTCACATGGACATTTTTTGTTGTCTACAAAACGATACCTTGTTTGTGCTATTGCTTGAACTAACAACCTGTTTTTACTCATTGAGCATTTTACTAAAATGAGTCCTATGTCCTCAATTGTGAGACCAGCAGAATTATTGATCTTAGATCTTGAACTATCAGAGGAGCACAGGACAGACTGTTAGCCAGTGCTCCACAAATGCACATGGCAAATACAAAAAAAAGTGGATATTTGCTGTGTTATTTTCATTTCACGATAGCATTCTGTGGATTTACAATGGACTATAATACAAACATCATGGTGCCTGAAAGATTTGAAGGCTGCAGAAAGTGGTCAGAGAACTTTTTGTAACTTTTCCTTTCAAATTAATAACTAAACGTTGGAAAACACAACTACCAAATGTCTGTTTCAAAACCAATGGTAGAAAACAGAGGTGAGACCTTTTTGCTCTTTACAACTACCTGAAAGGAGCTTGTAGAGACCTGAAGGTCAGTCTCTTCTCCCAAGTCACTAAAGACAGGATGAGAGGAAATGGCCTTAAGTTGTGCCAGGGGAGGTTTGGACTGGACATTAGGAAAAATGTATTCACTGACAGAGTGGTCAGGGATTGGAACAAGCTGCGCAAGGAGATTGTGGAGTCGCTGACCTTGGAGGGGGTTAAAAAATTTGTAGATGTGGCCCTGGAAAACATGACTTTGTGAGCACCTTGGGGTTGGACTGGATGATCTTGGAGGTCTCTTCCAGCTTTAACAATTCTATGATTCTAACATTATTCTGGACACTGTATGAATCATGAAGCATCTTGACACAGCATGTTGTGAAAACTAAGAGTTTGCAGCGGTGCACATTAATGAGTCTATATAGAAATAATTATAGAATGCATGTGGAATAGAAATTCAGAGAAAAGTTATTTTTAAAAAAAGCTATTAAAAGGTTTTAAGTGTAAAGACATATCTCCTGACCTAGAAACTTGTTGGGATAGAATTTGCCAGAGGCTGTGTAAGTGCTCCAGGGAAGTACTGCCTGCTTGTCCCATTTCCACAGTAATCATACAGTCCTAATCCATTAAATGGGTCTACATAGCTCTTTGTTTTGACTAGACATAGCCATCCTTAAGTAGTTACTTACCCTATGGTGCTTTTACAACACTGCCATTTCATGGAGGCTTCAACCTAGGGGTCATTGCTGTGCTCACAGACCTGTCTAGGAGTCAGTGCCATCTACATTTTCTGTTTTTCACAGTCTGTTTCTTTCATGGTCAGTTGTGTCTTCTCACAGTTGAGAAATCATTTCAAACTCAAGTTCTGGAGAGTGTGTGTTTACCTATGGAAGTTTGTATAACTGAGGTAAATCTGGAGACGTTTAAAACCCACCTGGATATGTTACTGTGAGAATTGATCTAGGTGATCCTGTTGTTGGGGGTGGAGGAGTAGGGTGGAGATTGGACTGGATGATCTTTCCAGGTCCCTTCCAATCCCTAATGTTCTGTGATTCTGTGATTCTGTGAAACAGAGCAGATATTCTTGAATAGTAAATCTGAGATACAAGTGTTTGCTCATATTTATCCATTTTCCATTGCTGAGTTTCCTCAGGTTCTTGGAAGGTTGATCAATGTGTTTGTCATTGAAGTTTCCACTCATTTAAAACACCACTGCCTGTTGCTACATGAAATTAATCCAAAGACTGCAGACCTATTCACCTGACTGTGGAACTATTAATAACATTCTTTGCATGCTTCAGGGATCATAGCCAAGCCTTATATCTAATAAGTGCTTTTCAACTACTGTCAAGCTCCTTTTTAAACCTCATTAAGATTGGATTACTTGGTTATATTAATCCTGGTGGCCTTATGCCTGTGGTCCTGACTCATACTGGTTATTGTAACATGTTGGCCATCACAATACAGGAAATGGCAAATTCAAATCAGAGGCTGAAAGAAAGAGCAAAGCAAGAAGCTGCCCCCATGGCTCTTGTTTCCTGGTAGTCTGCAGGTCAAATGAAGTTAGGAGCTATCATCTTGTACTTTCAGCATTAAATTCTAGTTGAGAGACAAAAAGTGTAGCCTTTAGTTTACTTCCAACAAATTTAGTCATCAGTGCACCCACCGTGCAGTGGAGGGGAGCTTTCTGCCTGCCAGTCAGGCACCAGAATAGCTCTTGTTGACATAAACACCACCTTCCACACTCTGTGTACTGATGCTGCATTTTGCAGTAACCACAACAATATTTTGGGTCTCTCCAACTTTACAGGTATGTAAAGTAAAGAAGAAAACGTTCAATTTACACCACGATAAGTTAGCAATGGTAGATGTGAGAAATAAATAATAGAGTCATTCAGGTCGGAAAAGGCCCTTGGGATCATGGAGTCCAACCATCAACCCTACTTTACAAGTTCACTCCTAAACCAGACCCCCCAACACTACATCTAAGAGACTTTTAAACACAACCATTGATGGTGACTCCTTGCCCAAGACAGCAAACTATGGTAGACTTTCTTCCGTTTTGTATTTCAGGGTTGTTTTTTTTTTCCAAATCCAAGAACCAAGAAGGTGATACTTGGTTAGTTTTTGTTTATTGAGGGCACTGCATGTCCTGGAAAGCCTCATAGTGTAAGTCTTGTTGGATGGAAAGAGAGGGTCAGGGAAGGCTGCAAATCAGTGAGCTTCCCACAGAGAAAGACTGGCATAGTGTGAGAACACAGGGTATTACATCTTAATGCTTGGCAAATTTGAGATAATCTGTCATTTGCATTCTGACTGTCCCCCATGTAGGCTTAGCATGATGGGTTTCCTTTACTGAACAGATGAAGGAGAAATGGCCATTCCCAAACCCTGTATGTCACTGAGGAGATGAGAGTCAAAAACCGACCCCTTCTTGCAGACAGCACCTCAGGGGAGGGCTGCTAAGATGCTATGCTCACCACTTTGATGACAGATTAACAAGAGGTAGATGCTAGATATCTTCAAGGTTCTCTTCTGGTTTTAAACTTCACTTCTGTAGCCTAGAACCTTATTCTGTAAAAGACTTTCCCCCTTAGGCTCACTCAACCAAATCTTGATGTCTTTGTTTTAATCCTGATTGCTGCTTAAAGTAGAAAAATGTGATTCCTCTGGATAGAGGGATCAGTTGGGTTTTGTTTTCCTCTGCTGCAGAAGTTATTGAGATGCCAGGTATGGTCCCATGCCAGAAAAGAGGATAAATCCCCTAAAGCAGGCAGTGCTCTGTGGAGCACCCAGCTGTGGGAAACTCCCCATGCCATAAATGCCTTTTCCTCCCTTTGAGTAAAAGTATTTTTGTCTGCATTTCACTCTGTGCCTCTGGGAGCTCTGTTTATCTTCTCCATGGTTTTCCTCATGAGCCAGATCAGCCTGTTGACTTACACAGCTTTCTTCTGATTCTATTTCATTGATTCCACCTTTGGCAGGGAGGTATCTGAGGTAGCAGGATATGAAGAAACATCTGGCTCCTAGTGTAACTCACATGGGTAGAACATAACCTGGGGATGAGCCCATTCTACTGAAAATAACTAAACTTCACCTTTTGCTCCTGAGGAAAGGGAAAATGCTGCCTCAGTATAAAAATAAATTGTAATGAAATACAGAATAACAAAGTCTTGGGTTGTGAGAAACCTCTGGACATGTCTAGTTGAACTGCTGCTTGAAGTCAGGATCTGGAACTTGTCCAATGAGGTATGGAAAATCCCCAAGCTTATTTTTCAAATAGGTAAGTTCCCTGTAAAGCACATAGGAACTTGCATTTCTTTCATTTAAATAATATAGAATACCTTGGAGTTCTTTCCAACCTGGATCAGAAGAGATGTGCTAGCATGAGGCAATGCTGGTTTCATTTGTTATTGCTGCTTCTTTCTGCCTCCATATAGGGAAGATATTAGATTTTAAAATGTTGGCATTCAGTAGGTTCTGCAAGACTTAGCATTTTTATGAAGCACCTACACTTGTATCTAAATTTTAATTCAAGCCATATAAGGATGATGTGATTTTGCAGTACATCTGCATTTTGTCATGATACCTATCACTAATTCACAAGCTGGCATGCAGGATCCACTGCATTCAGGACACGTCTGGATCTGTGTGCTCTGCAAGCATCCTGATTTTTATCCTGTGCACCGAAACAAAGGTCTGTGGGGCCTGTCTGTCATTCAGCCAGGATTACTGACAACTGCAGGTACTTGGGGAATATTGTTTTGTCCATCCTCACATACTTCTTACAGCTGTTTCAAAGAATCACAGACTAGAATTATAGAATCTTTTGAGTTAGAAGAGATCTTCAGAGGTCATCTTGTCCAACACCCTGCAGTGAGCAGGGCCATCTCCAGCTAAATCAAATTGCCAGATTTCAAATGAGAATGAATAAAACACTTGCTAAGCCTGTCAGACAACCCCTGTGCCTGTTCTGGGAGTTGAAGAAAAGTTTAACCGTTTTTGTTTTTCAGTCTTTCACAGACTAAAACTTGTTTTTTATCTGGGAAGAAACTCAAGATTCAGTCAATTGCTCTCATCAGTTCATCTGGAAGAAGCATCTTACTTTCCACTTAAAAAAATAAGCCAAACAAGAGAAATTACATACCCTTAAGCACTTCAACTGCAGGTGCCTTCAGTTCAATCTCTCTACCTCTGTTTTCATTACAGGGTAAAGTGCATTACACACACAGAGATCATTAGGCGCTGGAAGGGATCTCCAGGGCTCATTGAGTCCAAACCCATTAAAGCATTAGCCCTAGTCTTGTCTACTCTTTTCATACCTCAGTGTGCAATGCAGCTTTTGTTGACCAACAGCCAACACCTATGGAACTCAAATTTATTATTTGTTGCCGATTCTCTGATAAATGAGCATCAAATGATGCTTTTCTCCTGTCATAACTCATTCTTTCATATCTTAATAGTAGAACTAGCTAATTTCACCGGAACTTCAGCTTGACTTTAAATAAAAACTCTCCTTTCATGAAGGTTTTGCTAGTAGAGCTGGTTCTTCATCCTCTACACTTCATGGTGGGAAGAAGATAACCTGAATACATTTAATTCATGGCCTGATAATGTGGTGCATCATTTTCTTCCAGTTTAGGGTTGATGGGGTTTTGCATTTGGTTTTTGTTCGTGGTTTTGATTTTTTTCCTAAAAAAAAGGGATTGAAGAAAATCGTTAATAGGGACAACCTATATCTCAGTAGTCCTCTTTGAGAAGATCACAGTGTGCTCTCTGTGGCAGAGAATGACAGCTCTGGAAAGGAAGAAAGTGGAACCAGTGTGAAGGGAAATTTATGTGTCTCTGCACCAGCAACAACTTCTGCTGATTTCCAGTACCATCTAGCGCCCTAGTGTGCTCTGACGTGTCATTTTTTTGTAACCATCGAATACTTTGCCCTTTTTCCAATGCTTTTTGTCATTACCAACATAGCTACTCTTTTAGCTCCTGTAATGGAGGTCTGGGATGTGGTGCCCAAGGATCTGGTAACTTTAAAGAGGGTAGGTAAGAGGATCAGGGAAAGGAAAAAAATGGCTGTGGATGGAGTGAGCAGCATTTGCTTATGTTCCACAACTTTTCAGCTTGAGATCTGCAGAGCCCAGCCATCCTAGAAAAAAACAGGGCTTAGATGGTTCAGTTTCTCCCTACAGATCTTCTCAAATGAAAACACTGCTGCAAAAAGGACACATTGCAGCTGAAACAGCAGCTCAGTACTGTCTGAATTAGTAGATTGTTGGGTAGAAACATGGATTAACAAAGCAGAGAGAAACCAGTATAAAAAACTTTTCTATCCCTTAAAAATTGAGAAGGAAATTTTTGTAATGATTAAACTATTAGAATTTTACAAGAATTCCTTTGTATTTTAATGCAATGTTTCCCTTGGCAATCTACAGGCTGAGTCCACCCACTTTGCCACCTTTTCTGCAGTGTCTATGGAAACATCAGGGTAGAGCTAGTAACAAAGTATGCGGACCCTGCAAGCCAAATTCTTTTATTGATATTTTATATTTGGAGCACTTTGAAGGATCTTCGTCTAACCTTTCAGGTGGGAGGTTTGAATACCCACATAGGATACCTCACCTGGAAATGGCTGCACCAGCCTGAGTATGGCCATTATGTCTTTGTACAATCAGTTGTGAGGCCCCCAAAATGGCTCTTAGTGAAGATGGAGACTGTTGGAGCTACAGACATCTGATGTACAGAGTTGCTATTGAAAGGGACTTGACTGATTGTCAAAAAGGGCTAAAGGAGATGAACAAGAGCAATGTGGGCTGAGCTACAGCAGCCTGCCAGCATGGATTTTAATTAGATGCTGACTGAGTGCATGAAGCATTACTCTGTAAAATTTTGTACCCAGAGCTATCAGGTTTGCAACTGCTCTATCTGATTGCTGCAATATTTAGGAGCAATTTAACATGAATAACTAAAGGGTCCTACAGCTCTCCTGCCTGTATGAACTCTCATATACAAATAAGGCAACACATGCAGCTTTGATTAAGATTCTGTGAGACAGATGTTCATCAGAGGGAAGGACTGCCAAAGGTGGCCACTAAGTAATTGCTGTGAACAAGGTGGGTGTCAGAAATTCAATGCTTTCATGCCGAAAGACGATGCCTCTCAGCAAGGATTTAAGTGTGTTGGACCAAATCTTCAGTCACTGGAAACTGTCATAATACTGTGGCAATGAAGAGCAGCTAAGTATATGGCACGTACTAAAACTTGCCGTCCAATTTCTTGTCTCGTGCTAGAACTCATCTCGTCTAACTTTAGTTATCTACAGTGCAGCTGTTGCCATCTGAACTTGCTACTCTCAGCTCCTTTCATAGTCAAAGGAAGAAAGACAGAACTGGGATGTGAGTCAATAGGCTCACTGAAGACATTGAGTTTAGGGTGTTGTGAAGTGAAACTGGACTTCTCTGACTGTATTGATTAGATGCCTGTAAAGTGAGAAACCTGATCATCTGTCGTAGATCACTACATGTGGATACACTATAAATAATGACTTCTATTCAGCCTAGTCCTGCCTATGACAGCAAATCAAGCCAAAACATTTCCTAGAAACAGATGTCTCATTTCCTAGGTCCTTTTTCTTAAGTTCAGTGTCCTATACTGGGCATGTTATGAATGTTGAGCAGACACTGAAATATTATCAGGAACCTCTGCTTAGTCCGCAGTTTGTCTACTTGTGTTTATTTCTATTTATCAGCATATTCTCTAGACCTATTTTTTACCAAATACAGTATCGCACTGCTGCTGATCCAGTAACTAGCAAAACTGAGATGGCTGAAGGGCACATAAAAGGAAAAAACCAAGCACACCATGTGCGAGTCCCTTAGTTCTCTTTCCTGACAAGACATAAGTCATTTGTTTGACTATCAGTTTCCTAGTAGAAAGATTCCTGCAAGCAATTTCTATACCAAAGCAAACATTGCAAAAGCAAACTCTACAGTCAGCATCCAGTCCCATCAGGATAAATGTTATTGATGTTATAAATATGCGTCCAGGCTGAGAGCGCCAACTCACAGGGATACCCAGTCCTGATCTATTTTGCATGGATATTTCTCTCACTGAAGTAAGGCTGGTAGTTAGACCCCAATGCATACACTAACATGCCCAGTATGGCTTCAAGTGGCTAACTTTAGGCTCCCAGCATGGAAAAAATGCAGCAATCCAAAATAGAAGGCAGTTATTCCTGGGAAAAGAGTGATGCTTTTCTTCAGGGATGACAGAGTACTATTAGGCTAGAGATGAAAATGAGATAAGTTATGCTGGCAGCAGAATTCTAGGCAAGTAGAAAACCCCCATTTTTTGCATTCCACTACTCTCTAAGCCTGGTTCTTCTGTGTGTACTTCTGATGTTACTTCACCAAAATCCTCACAGCTACAGGGAGTAAACCTGGAGTATTGTTGCTGTGACTGGCAGATGAATATTTGTTAAATCACTTCTGATTCATTTACCTGCCAACTGCTGTGCCAAATTTTAGAGGCTGCTCCACTAAAGCTGACAGTGAAGAAATGGGAAACTGTGTGAAGAAATACCGTGAACATTTTATATTTCTTGTTTGTTTGCTTGCTGTGCTGAGAGCTCCCAGAGAGCTTGCAAACAGTTCTTGGAGAAAAAGACATAAATGAGTGAATTCCAAATCTCCCCCTACAAAAGCTGAATGAGCAGTGTTGTCAGATACTGGCGGGAAATAAAACAAACATTACAGTGGTAAGGAGTTTTTTCCAATGAAATGTCTGAAATGCTGTGTGTGGTGCTATGATAACCCCCCACAAGGAAATCCTAAAGTGATTTGGCAGTTCAGGGGCCAGAAATTGCTGACAGCTCAGCTACTAAAATAATTGAGACCTCAAAGAATTCAGAGCAGCCGCTCAGGGGAAGAATCCTCTCAAAACTTCATCTGGTGGAACTGCACTTCAGCAAGGAAGCTTTCAAAGGCAGAGATGGAGCTCATCAGAGGTGACAAACTGAGATGCAGGGAAATCAGTGAAGACCTGACTGAATTATCGTGTTCTGGCTGAAGTCACTTGCCATGTGCAAAACCTCAATCCACAGCAAACAGACACTGAGCACCTGAAGTTCTCTGCTTCACTGAGACTTGTCGTGGGCTGGGAATGTACAGAAATTGAAGACATAGTTCAGCTGATACGTGAGGCAGAATTCAGGGCAAATATTAAGACTTGCTGTATTCACATGTCTCTAGATGAATGAGATCTAGTCCACACACCCCGTGGATATATGATCTCACCTTGCTGGGACATACTGCTTTCCCTCCTGGGCTGAGAGGAGGCTCTATACCTGTTTCTTTGAACAGGAAATTTGTCTCTGAAACTACTTTGCCAGTAAACTTTAGGATCCCCTCATAGCAATGGCGTCCAGGTTGCCACTTGTCCTTCAGAGCCTTCCCATCCGCTGGAGCAAGACACCTGAAAGTCTGACTTAAGGCACCCAGGTTGGTGTCCCCTCATGTGGCAGCTTTGCTGTCCCTAAGCCATCTTGAGGAAAAGGAGCATCCAGCAGTGCTTGCAGCCACCTGACCAATTCTCCCAGCCCATATGGACTTCATGCTAGCTTAGGTTTGTGGGGGTCTAGAGAAGCAATGAGCTGATAGCATTGCCTGGGCAATAGGATGTGCAAAACACTGTGCCAGGGATACTGTTGCAAGGAAAAGCCCTGTGTTGTTCCATGAGAATAATATGTCCACATGAGTTCCATGGTAGAGAAAGCCAGAGACTCTATTTTATGCCTGAGGGATGATGCTTCCACCTCATTTTCCTCCTCTGCCCCAAATACTACACCCCAGAGACTCACTATTAGGAACCATTTCAAACAATGGAACTTGCTTTAAATATCACCGTCTCCTCCTCCATCCTACTTACACTCCTCATTCAAGTGTAATTGCAGAACCTAGCTTAATGAAGAGAAAGAAACTGTGTGCCTTGGTTTTGTCACAGTGATTTCTGTTATCCTGAGCTGTGCTCGTTACCAGCTCTGCCCTCCATTACTTCAGAAGACCTTAACATCCATTATTAATAAGAGCCCTCCAGCTAACTTCCCAGGTTTGCAGACATTATTCTGGTTTCAAATGTCATTATGTGCTCTTTTCTCTATGGTGTTCACTCACTCTGCAAGAAACAGAGGGGAACTCCTCCCATTCCCTTTCCCAGCCTGACCTTTTCCAGATCTGGCATACCTAAATTAAGTCACCTGAGATGAAACTGCGGGAATCAAAATAAGACAGGGAAGCATAACACTTTCTGAGATTTGCAGCTGCTCTGAGATGTCATGACATCTCTGGAAGGAGTTTAACTTTCCTATTTGGGTGGATTATTAGAATATCCAATGCCTACTTAAAACTGATCACTCAGATCCAGAACTGATCACTCAGAAGATCTAAAACCTATAAAATCATAGTATTTATTGGGTTGGAAGGACTCCAGGGGTCATCTAGTCCAATCTCCTGCAACAAGCAGAGCCATCTCTAACTGGAACAGATTGCTCAAAGACCCATCAAGCCTGACCTTGAATGAGATCCCCAATGGGGATCTAGTCTACCCACCTTCCTCAAGCCTGCAGAATTTGATTGATGACAATTGGAGTAAAACCTGCATCTTTTTTTTTTTTTACAGAGAGAGCCTAAGTAGAGGTGGGAATAGGGTCAGAAACTGAATCCAGGCTTTTTCTGTGTTTTGATCTGCTGAAGATCTAGCAAAAAGTGCAAGCACCACTCTGTATCCAATCATATGTCTGTGATCACCATGCGGTGATCTCTTTCTAATTCCAGAGCTTTTCCAGTTCAGGCTCAATTTCAAAAGGAGATAACCAAGTGTGCTCATTCAAAGATACTCACAGGACCCCATGTCTCCTGCCGTGCCCCCGGTTGAGGAGTTCAACCCTGTCATCCCTGCCATTGTTCTGCTGGTAACACATCCATAGAAGAGGGCTCTGGATCTCACCCAGAAAGAAATCTTTGATATTTTCTGTCAGTTACCTTTACACTAACTGAAAGACATCTAATCTCTCTGAGAGGTCATCCAATATTTCAGAGAGACAAGGTTGACACCCAATTCAATCTTATTCTACCCTGTGGGTACTTATGTCTGATGCGATGTTTGTGGTTATTACATCTGCTTATCAAGTTAATTCACTGTATTGGAGAAACTCCTCAAGGTTCCAGACACAGCAAGGGCCTTACTATGTTGTATGTTACACCAAGAGCTGGCCATGCCTTTCTTCTTGTGAGGTTGCTCTCTGTGCAGCGTCACCCCTGAGAACAGTGGGAATAGTTGCAGGCTTAGAGTTGAAGATATGTTTAAGTCCTTTCAGGAGGTTTAGAAAGAAAAAAAAACCCACCACCAAACAAGAAAAGGGGAGTCATCCTTGTATGGGCATGGTTGCAAGAAATATCTGTAAGTCATTTGGGCAACACTAAACAGTTGGATCCATGCCATGATCCCATATGGAGACTTGTTCCATCCAACCGATCAGAATTGTCATGTTCTTCTCCTGCATTCCTGAAACTCTGCGTATTGATATCTTGAGTCTGGATCCTAAAAGAACAAGGCCTATATTTCATTTGCCATACCCACGCGCATCTGTGTCCATATACGTCTCTCTATCTTAACTCTTTGAGCAATTTAATCCCTAAAGCCAGTCAATATGATGAACAGTCCTACAAGTTTTATAAAAGGAGTTGACTGGTAGAAAAGTCCTCAGACACACTGTGACTGAAGGAAAAATTACATCATGAGCTCAACCCTTAAAGAACACAGGGGGCTCTGTAGGGGAGTGACCTTATAAGCATTCCAGTCAACTAAAGGTTTTGCTGGCCTTTGCAATCAGTTGTTAAGGGAAAATGAGAAGGGTAAATGTAAGGGAAATGAGACTGAAGGAATGATGTGATAGTTGGACTTGATTATCTTGGAGGTCTCTTCCAACCTTAATGATTCTATGTTTTGTTTAATCCTTAGATAGTCACAAATTGGGGCTGTTTTGCTCTATTTCAATACAGCTTTTAAAGTCAATAATGTTTTTAATCAGGCTCTAGTTCTGGACATCACAATAAGCACAGATAAATCATCACAGAAAGCCATGGAGCAGCAAGCTGGGAAACTTTGCTGGTTTCAGGGCAGCTGATCTGTGTCTATGCACATGCAGCTTCAGGGCTTCCTTTACCAGTTCTCCAGAGTTCACGTAATCCTGTTGCGTGTTGAGCTTCCAGTCCTGGAGGTGAATGTTTAAATGCAATAAAAAATTGTGCTGGATTTATTCCTCCTTTTGCATTCTCCTGAAAGCATTCCTATTAATTGGAAGAAGGCAACTTTGGGTTATGGCTTTGTTTCCTTTTAATAATAAAAGGAAATAAATATTGGTGCTCAACTGACAGGGGAGCAAAAAACTAGGCAAGCTGAATTATTTAAATGCATTCAAGCTGTTGAATAACCACAAGAAAAGAGAAAATAATGCTCCTTTAGAAGACTGTTGCTGGTGTGTTCAGGGGATTCCAGGTCCCCTAGTCCAGTGACCATTTCCTTGCTGTGATATTCATGTTGTATTAAGCAGGATTCCTGCATGGGATTAGGGACATAAACCTTGTGGGTGTTTTGGAGAGGGTGAAAAGCTCTTGATTGATGCTTTTCTGAGCAAATGATAAAAAGCAAAATAACTTAGCAAGGTCCCACAGTAAGATACCCAGGTACTTCTGGTTCTCATAAGCCTTGCTAAGCTTTTGCAACCCCTGAGAATTTGTTGGAACTCTTTTCTCTGCGTCATCATGACCTTTATGCCAATTGGTTTTGATTTAAAAAAAGAACAAACCAAGGAGGGTGTTGGAAAGACAGTGTCTTGGGGAGGAAAAGACAAAACCTCCCTGAGGAGAAAATTTTGGCTGTGGTGACTAGGGCAAGCTTTGCCCATCAGAGGTTTAGGACGTGTTTGGGCTTTTGAGGACAGCCCCAGATGCAGCTGTCGGCAGGTACTGACAGTGATTCTCAATACAGCTGGCTGTCCTCTGGGCAGATGGGATGAAGCAGAAGAGAAAAATATCTTATTAGGCTCATTTCTGGCACTGGGAAGACCAGGGCTTGGCCTGATGCCTGTAGTCTAACAATACCACAGACACATCCATTGTATGGAGAGGTCAAGCTGGATGCAGAAGGCAGGGGGTACTTGTTCTCTGTTAGGCCCAGGAACTTATAGGTTGCTACAGAGTTGAGCATCCAGATCTGTAAGACTTAATTCTGTTTGCACTACCAGCCACTCCAGGCCAATGGAGAAGAAGGCTAGAAGCCCCCTGGGCAAGTGTATCAGTGTGTATCTGGTATGAAGATATGGGGTGACCTTGATTTGACTTCGCTTACATAGGGGTCTAATCTGGAAAATATCCATAGATGAGAAGATCAGGACAAATATCTCTTGTTTCACAGACCATGGGCACAAGAAAAAGCCACAGACTGCTTTTTGGTTGGCTGGCTAGCAGGATGTACCAGGTATACCAGCCCGTTCCCAGCTGAGGCATGCTGTCAAGGAGTCTTGGTGATGGGCAGGAAGGGCTTCTCATTATATGTGGAAAATAGCCAAAGGGATGCCCTACAGGCTTGTAGATTTTTGGGGAAAGTATGTTAGTGAATTTAGTGACCAACAGCCTGGAGTCCTTTAATCTTGGGATATCCAAGAAGCCTGGAAACTTCCTTCTTATCATCTTGGAAGTGGAGGTCCTCCTTGCATCTAATAACATTCCCTCTAGTGCTGGGAGGACGTCCCCTTACTCCTGCAGAACTGGCAGGTGGCTCACATTGTACATTGTGTGGGCAAGGATTTCCTCTTCCTTCTTCAGGCTTGTAGGGTATCCACAATGCAGTTGGTACATGGACAGTGGAGGAAACCCCATTGCTCCTGAAAGTTTATAGGTAAAGAACTTAACGTTGCACACAAAGCCTGGTGGGAATGGGAGATGGTGAAGGGATTCTTACTGTTCCTGAAGGATTGTGGAGGGTAAACCATTCCACCTAATTTTGCAAAGGTGGAATGTACCTAGAGCCCAAGTGAGAGGAATCCTCTTGTTCCTGCAAACATGGAGGCAGTGGAATCCCAAATATATGAGGGATGGAGGAGGATGCCTTTCATTTTTGGAGGCTTGTGTGCTCAGTGTTTGGGGAAAGGGAAGTCTGTTGCATCTGCTGCTTGGGGAGGGGGTTACCTCATTGCTTCTGGAGAAGAGAAGGATGTGAGGGGGAACCCTATAGCAGCCTCTTAGTACCTAGAGGGGGCTACAGAAAAGATGGAGGAACTTTTTACAAGGGACTCTAGTGCTAGGACATGGAGGATGGTTTCAAGATAAAAGAGGCACTGGAACAGATTACCTAATGAGGTTGTGGCTGCTTCATCCCTAGAAGTGTTGAAGGCCAGGCTGGATGTGGCTCTGGGCACTCTGGTCTGGTGAGAGGTGTCCCTGCCCCTGGCAGGGGGTTGGAATTAGATGATCCCTGAGGTCCTTTCCAACCTAAACCCTTCTATGAATCTGTAATTGTATGACTCTATGACTGTGAGCGTCGAAGTCCCCAGCGCACAGGAGGAGGAGGGAATCCCTCTCCACTCAGCGCAGGGAGTGAGGGGGAAGGTCCCCTTAGCTCTGGAGCCTTTGAGGG
The DNA here is from genome assembly GCA_028565055.1 of Phoeniculus purpureus. Classification (NCBI taxonomy): domain Eukaryota; kingdom Metazoa; phylum Chordata; class Aves; order Bucerotiformes; family Phoeniculidae; genus Phoeniculus; species Phoeniculus purpureus. The sequence goes on from JAOXOE010000506.1 coordinate 3,037,667, forward strand.
TCGCTCTGCCCGGGTCTCCCCAGCCACCCCCATCCCCGAGGCATCCTGGGCGGGGGTTGGGCTTTGGCTCCCCCCGCCTCGGGGCTCTACCCTGGGACGTGCCGTTGTCGCCGGGACCGTCTCTGGGGCTGCGGGGAGGTCAAGGGCAGCAGCGCGGAGGGGAGATGCCGGGGCAGCGCGGAGGCTCGGGCTGAGCTCAGGACCTCCCGGCCCCAGGGGTACCCCCGGGCCCCATGGCGGGGCGGGCGCCGCAGCGGAGTCTCCCGGCAGCGGCAGCCGCCGCTCTCCTGCTCCTGCCTGTAAGTGCCGAGACCGGGGAAGGGGGAACGGGGGC